>JAGQEM010000150.1:0-73448 GCA_019202945.1 Corynespora olivacea
AAAAATTTTTAAAAGTAATTAGTATTAGTAGAGTTATATTACTTTAAAACTATAGACTTTTTTGATTTTCCCTAGTTAAACCGGGGCATCACGCGAACAGGGGCATCACGCGCACAGACACGGTAAGCGGAAGCGGAGTCAGCAGCCTTATCTCAACATGTTATTGGACAAGCGGCACAAAACGTGGTACGACATTGTAGACACAGCCTTCAGTGAAAGAAGCTTGGTTTTGCGGAAGACGAGTGAGGGAAAGGGAAGGCATGTTATAGGTAGAAAGAAGGGAGTCATGATGTTGGTGTAGTGGGTCGGTGGTACATAGGGCTTGGGTGCGCATCTGAGATCGGACGATTGTAGATTGCGGAGTCGGAGTGAACCGGCATTAATGCTGGAAATCGGAAAATAAGGATATCTTGGCTGCAGTTATTTTCCCTTCCTCCTTTCGAACGCTTTACGGCCTGTACGGGGATGTGTCACTTTTATGCTGTATATCCTCCAGTATTCTGGTTGAACTAATTGAATTCTCTAAGTCTGGTTCTCATAAAAAATATTCACAGTACACCATAGCTAGCATCGGCTCATGACGTTGAAGATATAGGAATTTCAGATTTTGCAGAGTGTATTACGCAAACTTGGTGCAATCTTGCGATTCAAATTCAAAATTCCAAAGGTCGTCTCCTCTAACGGTCCGCACTTCACCATCATCGCAGCCATGGTGGTTCCTGTTGTCTTCGGTGAAAACCTCACCACTATCATTCACCTTGCGACTCCTCTCACATACACCATACTCCTCGGAAACATCTTCAAACCCACTTGAACAGCTAACCACAACGTTTTGACTGCGGCGGGCAAGATCAAGAGCATTAGTTCGCCAAAACAAAAACAAGGGACGTAAAGCGCAAGACCTGGGAGGTGGTGAAGAAGCTATACCAAGGGATAATGCTGGCTTTGTAGGCTCAGCTATATCAGCCGACAAGCGTGGAAGGACATTTATGGTCATCAAATTGGAGGAAACCCGGAAGCCCCTAAGGACACACGCAAACCTCTACATACGCTAGAGCGATAGTAAAAATTACATCCTCAGGTACTCAACAATGCATTCAGTGAAAAAGATCTGAAGCTACAGGAGCCTCTGTTCAACAATTGTACGGATCAGCTTATTGGAAACATGAAACCCTCACTCGCTGTCAATGGCTAACTACCTTTCGATATCATATGTGTGTCTATGCTCACATTTGGAGAACCGCTCGATCTACTTCAAAAACCCGAGTACGTACCTTAGTAAAAGCAGTGTTCGGACCTCTCCGACCAATCCCGATCCTGATTTTGGCACTAGAGTATCCATTATTCGGGTGCGTTCCTGGATGGCTTGTGCCTAAGAGGACCCAGGAACAGAAGCGCATGCACTTCGCGGCAGACCGCGTTGATAAGAGACTAGCGAAGGACACTAGCGAGAATAGGCCAGGCTTCTGGAGCTAAGAAAAGAATGGAACAGCGAAGTCTCTCTAAGATGCATGCTACTGCAACGCTATTTATGGTTACCGTTGCTGAGACGACCGCAACGATACTCAGTGGGTCTTCGCGTCTACCCCCCAGTTTCCAACGAGCTCCCACGTGAAGTTGCTCTGGGCGGGAACATCATTTGCGCGGAACGGGTACCGGCAAAGGTGTATTCTATACATCATTGTTTCCCTACAAGCTCCGACTTGCATTTTCTCTAAATTAGTTGTCATTGTCTTATAAGCTGCTACATTTTGGCTTCCTCTAAATTTCTAAGACTCAGACTCCTTTATTTTAGAATAATGGCCTGCCTGTTGAATGGGCAATATATGCGCGCGCAAGGGGTGACAAAGATGATTGATCAATTCTGTGTAAAGAGGATCTATCTACACACGAGTGGGATGAAAAGATATACGCAACCTGAAACGGTTGCGCACGGTGCTCTTGGTCATGTGAGAGTAGCCGTCACATGACCGTACAGACATCAGATGTTACCTCGTACAGACACTGCCAATAAATACGGTAGCGATAAGTATGATGCTCTGCAAATGTTCTCTGTCGGTCTACAAAACTGCTTCGGAAAAAAGTATATTTGCGCAGAGGATTGTGAACCTGGCGTTCCAGAAGTCGAATTCATCGCGTAGTTTTGCGTATCAAGAAATGCATCATCATGGATGGCGTTTGCGATGTGACATCTTGGTCTGGAATTGAGCCACTGAGCGCACATTGGGCGAACCAGAAGACCTGCTTGATATGGTGTAACCTGCGCTTTGGGTTAAAGCTAGAACGAGGCGGTAGGCGAGTGAGGGGCACTAACGTTGTTTGGCGACTGGTTTTGGTGTCGCCGAAATGCACGCTCGGTAAGAAGTATTGCGAGCATGTAGACCTGATAAGGTTTGGATGTAGTGGATTAGTGGTGTGCGCTTTTCAAAATCGGACTCATGCAGAGTGAACATTGCAGAGTCGGACGTCATTGTTATAGGGCGCCAGCTTGCTATGTTTGGTGCGTTGAGCCTCTCGAACAGTTTGTCATTATCTCCAATCCTCTGCTTGATAGGTGCATAGAACAAATCGTATGCGAATTTGGAGTGAACTAGGATCTAGTTACGGTTCAGAGTGCTCCTACTATGAGGCTGTTGCAGAATATTGTTTCCTTACAGCAGGTTGATCCAGCACGTTGTCTTTGTGGATTTTGGTCCAAGCGCTGCTGTCCTGTCAAGTTAAGCATAATCGCTAACTATACCAACTTAGCTCGATCGAGGAGAACCTCAAACCTTGTGGGTCGGCTACTGTCGCGAATTATTTTCGGAGAGCAGAGCTCCGCTTCATCAACTCTCAGCCTACCATCGAAAGCTCTCAATCTTGAGTATGTGCAATGCCACCAAATATCGATCGGCCACTGGTGTTGCCTGGGCAGTGGGCGCCATAGATAGCATCAACTTCAAGCCCAGCCATCTCTACCGTGGTTCTCGAACACGTGCTCAACCCGCCCGTCCACACCGCAAGCCACCTAGCGCTCTAGACCTTGTGATCAGCATAACATTATAATATTAACCAAGGCATTGCCTTTCGATGCGCGGGGAGGCGCCATCGATGTGCCAATGGCGAAGTTGTAATGAGAGCTGACGGAGATGGAGGTGGTCGAGTTGGAGTGGACGCCGCGGCAGTGGGTATGCGCTCGTGGGGTACGAGGACTTGACATGAAACAAGTGAAGACTGATTATGTAAGGGTCTTGCGAAAAGAGAAGATGCCCCTTCAGTATTGATGTTGGTCTCAATGGTATCCAAAAGGTGTTGTGTATAATTACGGGCATGCAGGGCGAGCTTCTCCACTGCAACTTCCGGCTTCCTTCACTATCAACATCTATAACATCAACATCACGCACAAATATCAAGGTCCAAGTCATCGAAGTGTCGGAGCCCCGAAGAAGCTCCGAAAGCCTCGCCAATCCTGACCGGAAGCCCGTTCCCCACTGTGACTCCTGCAGCACACGACTCGCACGATCCTGCTCTTTGGTCACCTCCAACGATGTTTTGACTTCCGAGCAGACTCCTCCTGAACTAAACAGGTACGTACTATGGTAGTATCTATATCTCAAGATCCAAGCACAAGATACCTATTCGGACAACCCTTTCAAGCTTCGCGCGGCATTCTTGGCTCTCAAACACTATCGAAAACGGTGTGACTTGGACGTGTTTGAAGCTCCGCGATAGCCTGGCTCCGCTCGCCGCTCGCACAGTGCCATCACACACCGCTCCATACATTTTCCCGTGCCGTTGGAAACTTCATCAAACATTTATCAAGTCGCGCCGTACGCCTTTAGCGACAGGCGATCCGGTGTTGAAAGTCCGTGATGACATGCAGGTTAGAGTGTCTTCACGCAAGGTTTTCTTCCTGGAGAATTGTTGTCACGTGGAGGGAGCCTGTCGAATCTGAAACTTCAAACAGGACATTTACGTCAAGCGGGCAAGATCATCAGTTTCCGGTGATTATCCCCGGTCTGTAGGAGGGAAGGGTTGCCTGAACGGAAAAGCTGTGTGGATCGCGAAACTTGAAGTCCAGTGCCTCCGCGTGAGAGAAACGTTTCGCGGGCAGATCACACACCAGACCCTTTATTCGTCACTCTTTCTTATCTCTTGCTCCAAGATCTGAAATTGTTTTTGGTTTGAAAGATGGACTTGATGATGGCCCGAATGGCTGCACTATACCATAACAATAGCCAAAAATGCATCTCCTTCGCTGACCCAACGTCTAGAGCATCACTCAATCGCCAATAACAACTCGCCCAAGGTTGGCTGGCTATCGACCAAGAAGTCTCAAGAATACATAGCGCCGTGTGCCTCGATGCTATGTGCTGTAGCAAGCCCGCTTAACACACTAGCTCGGTATGCCTGACACGGGCGTGTCACAGCCCCCATGGCACCAACGCAACTTTGGGCGGCGCCGGCGTACCTAAGGCTATGATTCCTAGCGACAAACCTTGACCTGGCATGGAGCATGACGGCGCAGCTCTGGGCTGTGGAGAGGCGTGGGATACATATGTATCGCTATGGCGAACACTCTCGCAGGACGATCATCGCTTCGGAGATTTTGTTTTTACCAACCAGATCAACCCAACTTTATCGCATCGCGACATCCAGCCTCAAATTTTGCGATTGAGAGATCTTGAAAGGAAAGAAAGGTAAGACTCTTCTCCCATTCTCCCCATGACTCCTCAACCACCCTCCCCTCCCCTGCATCTAATCCCCATGTGCTCTGTTCCCTCCTGCAAATCCCATCTACGGACTTCGAAAACCCCCATATAGCAATTGGGACAATGCGGCACTCCCGTGCAACCCCGAACTACACACGCTAACTCAGCCCCCATAGGCCACCAACCAATCACAGCCACCGAGGAGATTACCCGCCAATCCTACCGTCTACACAGACACCACCACGGCTTTCAACCAGCAGATTGGTTTCTTGGCTCCGAAGGAGGCGTAGGGCGCTGCTACCACTGTACATAGCGGCTGACTATTCCTGGTCGGTCGTCAGCTAGTGCATACATACATATATCGCTGCCTGCGATTTCCCGAAGGAGTTTACGACAACGAGTTTCTCACGTTCATCACTCATTAGTTCCGCCCACGAGAATCACCAGGTTGTCATATAATCTGTATAGCATACTCGGGTTCGCTGCCACGCTTCGAACCGTTCCAGACCCGACTACCCTCGGAGACATTGGGCGACAACTCCGACAGAACGGTACCGCACCACGCCGCGTGAAAACGTACCGCTCCAGTCGAATCCACATTCTTTGGCCTATTCTATTTTTTGACAATTGGGAACCGGTCTCGATATAACCCATACAATAAATACACCTGAAGAAGACACGCTCTTTCAGGCCCAACATCGCATCACCACACCTGACACTGAACCTGGTCGCAAACTGACCACACACACACCCGCCAAAATGGTCTCCAAATCGATAATATCGGCTCTCACACTCGCCTCGACCCTCTCCACCACCTCCGCCCTCCCATCAAGAACACACTGCCGCTGTACAATCGCCGACCCCTCAAAACCTTACGGCTTCACGTCGCAGAATCCCGAGCAGATAACCCCTCCCTCGCATTCACCATACCGGTCACCAAACACCAACTCGCACAACCGCTTCCAAAACGACGTCTGCCTGACACTCGGTCCCGAGCTAGAGAACTTCCGCCAAACGAACCCGAAAGCATATTCGGATTTCATGGCCCACTCTTCCTCAACAGAAGTATGGGTGGAACCAACATCGTCCTCACCCACGGAAACAGAATCGACTTCGACTTTGGAAGAGACGCCGCTTTCCACGACAGTCCTGTTGCATCTGGCGTCGAGGAAAGGACTACAGGGGCTGGGCGTGGTACTACCGAGTTCGCCGACGCAACGGCCGCAGCGGAGGATAGTTTGTAAAGCGGAGGAAGTGCAGAGTTTCAGGACGTATCAGGATAGCGTGTATACGCTTGTAGCGCTGCAGATCGTCGTGGCTTTTGCGGTTTTGGCGTGTGTGGTTGAGGGTATTATGCTAACCGTGCGCTGGTAAGTTCTTCCGTCTTTTCCATCTCTTCGAATAACATGCTGACATCAATATCAGGTTCCGCAACGGCTTCGGCACAGAAGAGACCAAGCCCCTTCCCAGGAAACCTGCTCTCCGCCTGACCGGCGACGAGAAACATCTCCGCGCCTTTTCTTCCCACGAGACCATCTTCAGCCCCGGGGCCGATAAGAAATTCCGTTCATACCGAGCGGCAACCTGGCACCCTACCTCTGTGACCAGCGAAAAACGAGTGTTTGAAGCTTGGGTAGATGAGGACGATGAGATGAACAGGCCAGTGATGTAACATTTGTCTATTTCCGTCGAGATGACATGTGGGGGGGGAAAAAACTGGTATTTTTGGCTGGAACTTGGAAGCAGGAGGGCTATATCCCCCCCCCCCCCCCCAATACATTCGTTGTATTTATTATCATGTTGAGCAGGCAGGACCCCATCTCGTGTTGTTGATGCATATATATATCCACATGAAGATAATGAAATGTGCATACTTGCGTATACGGGTATCTCGTGAAAGTCTAGTGAAGTGTAGGGAGGTGTAGAGGGTAGCGAGAAGGGTTGCGAACGTGGAACGCTAAAGCAAAGGAGGTAACGAGGGGATTCATCGTGCCGAAAGAGAGTTGCGAATGCAGCGTGATGTAGGAGTATGATGCAGGATGTATGTATGTTCTGGGCCGGGCAGGAGATGGGCAGGCAAGATCAAGCTTTGGCAGGCGAGTTCAAGCACGATGGGTATAATTGTGGGGAGAGGGAAACGGAAACCTCGGGGATGACTCGGGATGGGTGTAGTGCAGGGGTACAGAAGAGTGGGGTATGGTGAAAGAACGAAGGGGCCATTCTGCAACATACCGGATGTTGCCTCCCTGCCTCGGTGATTCCATACAGTATTAAGTAAAGGGCTTCTACAAACCAGAAGGAAAAGTCTATTGATCGCTCGGGTATCGCTTTTGGGCGTATCACTTCAGCCAATTCGAGTGTTGCTCGTGAAATCCTGGCAAGCAGTAGGACGAAGGGTCGCAAGGGAAGGTGCTTGGGTATCCAGAAGGTGCTGTTCAAAGGAGATGTCGCGGTGTGGGTTATCGCGAATCCAGGATAAAACAGATATCAGGCATGGCGCGTGGAAGTGTCGCATTGGTATCCGTACATTATTAGGGAGAAATGTCGCTCTAGGTGGAAGGGCGTAATAGTTGATAAGGGGTATCATTCGCAGTCGAGAAGATGGTCGTAATCGGTCGTAAAACATCACCGGTGATGTCAGATGTAGCGGCGCACCAATGGAGGTTGTTGAGAATGTCGTTTATTACAAGCTTTTCTTGAGAGGACAGATTGAAAGAATGGAAGTAGTCGTGACCCATGCCGATAGGCTCTGGTGTTGCAGATCGTAAAGTATCGTAATAGCGGAAGGTGAAAACAATGAGTCGTTATGGACATCGGTAACCGTTTGATAGAACGCCAAGTGCTAGAAGAGAGCCCCTGTCCGAGCGGATGCGATGGCAATGGCGTAGTGATGCCCCGAGAGAAATATCGTAAAGCGAATTTTTGTGGGAAGGAGAGAAATGATGATGGCTAACCCATGATGGTCTGCCATCCATTCTCATCCATGACGTCAATCCAGAAGGCATCTTCGCCGTTGTCTTGCCTGCGCCAGACCTCTTTGATGAGCTCAATCTGCTTGCGAAGAGGCTTGGCAGGAAGACGAAGAGCATGCTCCTGGAGACGTTTCACGGTGAACTCCCTAGATTGAAGGACTTTGACATCGTTGGCATACACGTCGAAGTAGTCGACCGATGACACAAAGCGGAGTTCGGACGCTGCCGTCACGAGCAAGATCTGCTGAATGCAAATAGTGCCCGAGGAGGTCGGTATCGAGTCTATCGCGTCAAGGATGTGCATGGCGAGAGAATTCAGCCAAAGCTTGGTATCGGTATCCTCGTAGCGTGTCTCAAAGCGAGGAGTGGGAAATTCAAAGTCGATATTGGCAGTCCATGAGGTGCCCAGGCGCTTGCGTAGGATGGATGGAAAGACGCGGTAGATCTCCAGGAGACCGGCGCAGCGATAGGCCTCAGCCATGACGACGAAGTCTTGCTTGGAAGTCCTCTCATCACCCAGGTCGGCGAGCTCATCCGCCAAAGGATATTCAGCAGCGAGAAGGTCCTCCTCAAGGGTTGCAGCGTTGAGCAAGTTCTCCTGGCGGCGACGGATGTCGAGGGTAGATTTGGAGTCCAAAGCGCGCTCACGACGGACGAGCCTTCCAACTTCGGCAAACAGGATTTGGATGGTTGGCGCGATACCAGTCCATGGGTGAGGCACGATCTTGCCATCGGGCTTTCTGGCGGATGCAACTTTCTGTAGCTTTCCGCGAGAGCGCAACCCTGTGGGAGTGAAGGTAATAGACTCCTTGTTAACGAAGCCCATGATCATCTCCCAATAGATCAAAGATTCCTCGAAGAACTGAGTCTCGCGCTGTTTCTCTTCACCATCGGAATTGCTGAGAAGCCTCGGGAGTATTAGGCTGCGAGCTGTGGTGAGGAACTCTTCGCCAAGGTTGTTGACCTCATGCCAGCTGGTGGTAAGGCCGAGAAGCATGATGGAGAGGAACGTCTTGGTGCAGCCGACCTGGCCGTTTTGTACAAGCGGGAGCTCTTTATGCAGCGCATCGCAGGCCCTACGCTGCATCTCCAAGCCAACAGACGCCATGTTCGGGAACGTGTTGGCCAAGTGTGCGGCCGACATGGACTGAATGGCATAGTAGATGGATGGAGTGTCCCGGTAAATGCGACTTATGGTGGTGCGGAAAGGATTGAGAACCGAATCGAACGAGGAAAACAGGTTGCAAACTTCCTTGAAGTAATGCTGAATCAGAACCGACTCGATGTCGTCCATAGAAGTGACGGAAGGTGTGGGGCTGGGCAGCCGGTAGAAGTCAAGAAGGAGCGACCGCGACAGTCGAGGGCTCGATGACGAATTGCTATGATCTTCGCCTGGGTTGTGATGCATCTCGTCCAGAGCATCGAGATTGATGCAATCCATTGGGCCAGGGTCAATATTGAAGCCTTCCATATGGTCGAAGCTGAAGTCTCCGTCGGGCATCCCTATCGCATCAACGATACCATCGAACAGCAACAGATCCAAAGGGGCGTCATCCTCGAAGAAGAATGGCTCGGGAAGCGGTTCAAGTTCTGGAGGGGATAACCCGCTTGATTCAGGTGACGAATCCACCGACGATGTGAGAGCCTCGGCGGCAGCGGCGGCAGGTGGTGTAGCCTGAGGAGAGGTGATCTTCTGGTCCGGCTCGGAGGTCTTCTTGCCAGCAGGAAGAACAGCAGCCAACGCTTCGAAGTGACGCTCCACCTCAGGTGTAAGCTTGGCTTCCTTCACCTTGGCGGATGGCTTGGTGACGGCAGCCTTATGACCTGTCTTGGATAGTGGGATAAACTGGGTAGGCTGAAAGACCTCATATTTGGTCGACCATTTGAGCGTCTTCTCATATCCGGGACAGAGGACATTTCTCTTCTTGCACTGCAGGCAACCGGGAGCAGTCTCGTCGCATTTGAGCTGTGTTCGGGTAAGCGTGATGAATTGTGATGGACATGGTGATGAGCAACTGACACGCTTGATCTTACACCTCCCGCATCCATTCCGGCTCTTTGTTTTCTTAGACTTGATGTCTCGTGAAGCAACAGTATCATGAGAGTGAGCCAATGGCGGCATAGCTGATGTGAGCACGGGGAGGAGGATGGTGCGATGATGGACTGACGAAAGAAGAGAATGGGCGGACAGATGCGCGAATCTGGGGTATTTCTAAACACATAGAAGGTGGGCCATGCTTCAGCCGGCATGAACCGTTACGATAGCCCAGCGGTCATGATAGCACCAGCTGATAGATAAACGACGTGTTCGCTGGCTTGGTGAGGCAAAGGTGCCGACCTCGGCAGGATCCCGCTGATACCATTATTGGCCGATGTGCGACTTTTGCAAAACGTCATCTTTCGACTCTGCTGTAGCGCATGTACTTTGGCAACTCTGCAAAACGGCGGCAAGAATTTTCCGCGGTCCAAATCGAGAGTTCCTCGCTTGCCAAATCCAAGGAAATGAAGTTGGAGATGTTGTATACAAAACCCTTCCAGCCCAGGATCAATGAGCCCCACCTACGAACGAGGGCAAATGATGGATTGTATGACTGCATGCGGTTAGTGCGGCAAGCCAACCAAGGCCTGTCCTGCTCATCGCAGTATCCCAGCGCCAACCACCGTCGAGGCATTACTGCATGGATGCCCACGAGCAAGTTTAGTAGCGTAATGCTCCGTCAGTGCATCTGCACGAGCAAGCTATCCGTCCATGAAAACGCTGGAAATAGACGTTGAGCTCTGGATTGAGACGTGCCTCGACTGAATGGCTAGCGGCCGTCCCGACGCATCTCAGGGCCTCGAGACGGAAAAGCCGCATGCGGAGAGAGACGCTTCCGCAATCGGACAGCTCAAATCCGGGGTAAACATGGCCATGGCCATGGCAGTCTCGTGGCACGAAAGCTGGAGAAGTCTAGACCAGTCATCGTGGAACGAGTCATATGCACTCCATGTTGCTTGCCTTCACCCTGCTCCTCGTTCGCAGGGTGCTGGTGATGTATTCAATCCTGGTAACTCCATTGACGTAGATACTCAGAATCCATCTTTATCTGCGATAAGGACGAGGGTGGAGCGCAGAGGAATATTCTTAATCTGCAGCCTTATCTCTCTTCATGCTATCGTTGAACGGCTTGATTCGGTGTTTGTACGGATACCATGGAAGTGGGTGGTTTCAGTGATGATCCACGTGTCCATAGAGCGGTGAATTGTCTCGAGTTGCCACATCATACGCATCGTGTGTTTTAGGTAGGTAGCGCTCCAAAAGCTCAAAATTACTTCGCATAGTGTAGCGTAGATAGTACGTCGAAAATTTTCAAGGGCACAGACTAAATTCGGAGTATCCCAGCCAACAAATGCGGGGCCAACTACAGGCTCCGCCTAAAACTTCTCCATTAAATTCTTTCGGACAGTCCACAATCTTGCTCGTTTGCCATAGATACTAGAAAACAAATGGTCAGCGAATGACTCAAATCCACGTCGAGCCCACTTACTACATGGGAATGGAAAAGAACAAGCAGCCCAGCTGTATCCCACCAATGGCGATAAAGGTGTTCTTGGGACCACTCGACTCCAGCCAATGAGGGAAGAACAGCGAGAACAGAAAGCCGTGGAGGATGTCTGTATGATATCAGCCCAAAGGCCCCCATGACAAACATGACGATACATACTCTTGCAAAAGTTGAGCGTCACCAGTGCCTCACCAGCGTACTGTCTATACGAATCAACGACGAACGTCACCGAAGTCGTCGACCCCAGAGAACAGCCGAAACTTATGACGCCGAAGAAGACGGTCGGCACAATCCAATTATCCCGTTCTTGAGCGCTCCAGCCGAACGCCATCAGCCCAATCACCGTACTGATTGCGATAGGAATAGTCATGACTAGCCGAAATTCGGGTTCGTACACGCCGTCGTTTTTGCGCGCCATAAACCGAACAATCAGGTCGGAAAATTTGCCGGCTACGGCAGTGCCCAATACCCCCCCAACGAAGGGAGAGATGTAGACAAGACCAACCTGAAGAGCAGTGAAATTGTATGAATCCCGGTTCTGGTAGATGTGTGCTACCGATTCCGAAAGGACTATGAGCCAGCCTACCGAAAGAGCGTAGAGCAACGATGACCAGAGCACTGCAGGGTACGCAAACAAGACGAACGGCCGAACCATGACCTTGAGCCATTTTTCCTTCGTCAATCGTCCGTTCCAAGGCCTCAGCGATTGGACGTATGTCTTCGGGGGAGCGGTACGATAAAAGTCCGTGTAGTGTATAGAAAGCTGTTCGGATGCATTGTCGGATACATTTCCTTCCCGAGGGACTCCGGTTCCAGAAAAGTAATCGTCTGGTTCCACAGACGCCTGTTTCTCCAGGTCACGATCAGACTCTCGAGGGACGGAAGAGTTTTCGCGTTCGGAACTCAACTCGAGCACCTGCCCCTCCACCATGGGATCTGCAGCTCGGGGGGAAGGTCTCTTCCCCACAGGTTGTCCGACGAAGGATTCATCATGCTCCGCGTCCAAAGAAAATCCTACGTGAGGAGTACGGGGAGGAGGCGGCTGATCCACGGAGCTCGGACTCAAAGAAGTCAAGGGCTCATTCTGGCGGATCTCATGATCTGATGGCTCTGAAGTGACCCCTTGGCGTTGTCGTGACGGAAAACGAAATCGACTGTGTTTCCTTCTTGGACTGAGACTTCGCGTTCGCTTGGAATTTCTGCCTCGTGCGTGAGGTGTGCGATCCCAGAACGTTTCAGGCACGAAGAAGAAGATTAGAAAGAAGCAAAAGGCCACGGTTATCGCGACGATTCTGCGCACAGTCAGCGTATGCAAGCTTTGAGGTTGGCCGACAACTCACTTGAAGACCCAGCGCCAGCCCAGGGACTGTACTATCGCAGCGCTCGCCAGCGGGATGATGTTCTTTCCGCCCAGCAGAAGGAGCGTGTACATTCCAAGACGATATGCCCTTTCGTGTAAGAAAAAGATTTCGGCGATGGTGGCCGATGGCAGGCACTCAACAGGAGAGACGGCGAGTCCCTGGACTATTCGAGCAACAACCAGCGATGCATCTACGAGGGATTAGCCAGTCATCATGTCATGCGGGAACATGCAACTTGCAGCTTGGCGAGAATGCGCACCAGACAGACGCTGCGCAGAACAGGACGATGGAAACGAGATACACCGGGCGTTTGCCGAAAAGGATTGCCGTGGGGGAGGCAATCAAACTCCCAATGCCCAATCCCAACATGTACAGCCCTGTGGTCAGAGCCACTTGGGGCTCCGTAACACCGTACGTCACGGCAACGTTGTTGAAGCCAGCTGCGAGAACGGGTGTCATTCCACCGCCCACCATGCAGTAGAATCCCAGGGAAACCAAGGCAAAATCTCTCCGGAGCTGCTTCCAATTCAAAGGGTCATTGTGCGAGTCATCCGGCTGGGGCTCCAAGATGAACCTGCCGTCCTTGGTACGCTTCTTGTCGGGGACCCCGCGCCTGGACTTGGATGATGCTCGAGACCCGGCGGAGGACACTCGTTCCGTACTTCTCTCGGGTGGGCCGTACGGCGAAGGGAGCGAGGAGGCAGAGGTGCGTGCATGTGAATGCTGGAGGCCCAGTGGTTCGTTGCGCTTGTGAACGCGGGACAGGAGGATGACGGAGCCTTTGCGCGATCAGTACGCTTGGCCGGCTTTGGAGACGGGACAGGTGTATACCAGGCACTTCGTCTGTGTCGGCGCTCTTTATGCCCAGGCGCGACTTCGCTCGCACCGTGCTCTTCTCGCCCGGGGGGCTCGTGGATGGCATGGTGCAGTGTTGCTACCGTGGCTTTCTGGATCTTGCGTGTTGTATGACACGCTGGGTGTGGAGAGAAGATGCGGAGGAGGGCTGCGGTCCAAATAGGTGAGCACCAAGGGTGCCAGCACGGGGCCACTTTGTCTCCGACATGTTGAGTGAGGACCGTGGAGGTGGACTCCGGATTACGCGTGACGAGGTTGGTTATCTTCCCTCCAGAATAAATGGGGGTCCCGTGGTGGAGACGTTTGGATTTTTGACGTCAAGCCCTGGCGTCCAGCATCTGATTCGACCGAGGGTGCCACACATGACCGGGCCTGTGTCGATCTCTGGGTCCGCCTGGCGAAGGTCACGTCGTACCGGTAGCTCACTTCTTTTCACGGATACAGAGGCATGCCCGCAACCCATTTGAGATGCTGCGACTTGACTCGGCTGTCCTCTGCCCCACCGCATGGCTGCATTTGCATTTGCATTTGCATTCGCTGGTGGGTACAAGCTGGCTATTTGTGTTATGCTCTGCCAAGCATGATAGCCGAGGTGTAGTGTCAACGCCACCCTTCACCGTCCCACCTGGACTTCCTTCGTCTCTGATGATACATTGCTCATGAGTCGACTGTTCCTGACTGCCATCCTCACCTACATGCGACACTCACCCTTTGCCGCTGCCATGTGGCCCCAGGGCAGTTACGCTCCGATAGAAAGGAATCCCGTCAGCCAGGCATGAATCGGATTGTCGGCTGAGGCCGCTGACCAGAAGCCATCACCATGGCTGTTTTGGGCGCACCTCGATGGTGCTGAAATTACCGACACACAGTACAACCTTTTCCAACGCGGCCATCTCGATGCCTGCTTCAGGAGTAGCTACCACTTTTCGGGCCCATCGTTGGATTCCATACTCCAAGCCTTCCCTGAATGGGCGTATTGTGTACGACTCTATCGTGGCAGTCTGCGGAAGCCTCCAAGCTTATGCAGATATGGCGTTGGGGCATTTGGCATCTCCTGCGAAATTCCCAACTTATCTTGCCCTGCGTCTTCGCTGTTGTGCTGGGCTTCCCTTCGCAACCTCCGCCGTTCAACCCTTGACACCCCCCGTTCTTTACCAACCAACAAGCTCTTTGCTTGCGTTCCTTCGTTTACTCTTCAATTGCTCTCCATCCACTCGTTCTCGCCATGTCTTCTCGAGCACTTGCCCTTGTGGCCGCAGTTGCAACCAGTGTCTCCGCAAGCTTTGGTCATGCGTCAAGCTCCAATGTCGCCGTCTACTGGGGGCAGGGGGATGCTCAAATTCCTCTGTCCGAAGTGTGCAGCGACGACAGCGTTGACATGGTGAATATCGCTTTTGTGAATCAATTTCCTCAAACGATCGGTGATTACCCAGGCTCAAATTTCGCCAACGCTTGCGCTGATGAATACTTCCTCTTGGCCGATGGCTCGAAGAGCAAGCTCCTATCAAACTGCCCAGGCATTGGCCCGGGCATCAAGGCCTGTCATGACAACGGCAAAAAGGTTCTTCTTTCTCTTGGAGGCGGTAAGATGAAGCGAATCCCTTCTGTCGACAGTCCTGACATGTTCTAGGAGTTCCCACCAACTATTCACTTTCCACCCCTGAGCTCGCCGAGTATTTCGCCGAATTTCTCTGGGGTGCATTCGGACCATTGACACAGGAATGGACGAGTGCTGGCAGGCCGCGTCCCTTTGGTGATTATGCAGTGGATGGCTTCGATCTTGACTTGGAGGCTTCGTTTCCTGCATCTCCATCCGTCGAATATGCCAATTATGATCATCTCGTTAACAAGCTGAGGAGTCTCTATAGTACTGCTTCTGGCAACTTCTACATCTCCAGTGCTCCTCAGTGCGTTGTGCCCGATACAAGACTCGCACCGGCCATCAAAAGCTCGCACTTTGACTTCATCTTCGTCCAGTTCTACAACACGGCTCAATGTAACACCCGCACCGGCTACAAGGGACTGGACAAAGATTCCACAACCTTCACCTTCGGCGATTGGTCTGAATGGCTGCGTGCCAACTCGGCGAATCCGGACGTCAAGTTGTACCTTGGCATGGTAGGTCATCGCACTTCCCCATGTTGTGCAAAACTGACAATGCTCTAGCCAGCAAGTACTGCAGCCACTCCATACGACCCTACAGCATACCTCACTCCAACAGAAGCGAACCGATTGATCAACACATATCGGAACGCATATCCAGACATGTTCGGTGGAGTCATGCTTTGGGAAGCTACATGCAGCGTTCGTAACCCGATCTGTGGTCAAGGCTACTCGACTTGGATCAAGAACATTCTCAACGGAACATTTACAACAGAAGTCTGCCCTCCATCCGCCACAAGCAGCGCTATCCCAACACCCACCGGAGCCAGTCCGGATGGTACATGTGGCGGCAAGACTGGGTATACTTGCGCCGGGTCCCGTTTTGGCGAGTGCTGTTCAGAGTACGGGTATTGCGGAAGCACTCCAACCTACTGCGATGCTGGCTGCCAGACCATCTTTGGGAGGTGCGGTTCCTCTTCCTCTGGCACCATTCCCATTCCCTCTTCACTGTCTAGCGCTGTTCCGACCCCTACGACGACCAGCCCCACAGGGACGATCCCAAGCGCCACAGTCACAAGCTCGTCGACGCCTCCATTCCCCCTGAGCAACTCAAGCATTTTCACCGGTCCGACGGGAGCGATATCGAGTAGTGTTGTGGGTACTGGTAGCTCCAGCACTGTTTCAACCAGCTCCACTTCCCGACCCTTCCCCTTCGCCAACTCGACTTCCATTTTCCGCGGAAGTGCAAGCTCGACCATCTTACCCACAACTGCATCTTGTGGCATTCCACCGACTGCTACGGGAAGTAGCTCGCTTGGTCCTCGTCCCACAGGCGATTTTTCCAGCTTTCCTTCGGTTCCTTACACTTCCCAGCGTGGTCCTTGGACTAATTCTACTTCCACTGCCTCGAGGGGCGGACCTAAATACAGTCCTCCTGGCTCTTTGAAGCCCGGCTACGGACTTCCCGTGTACTCTTCCCAGAGGTATGGCGACCACCCTGTTCCTACGTCACCAGCGACCATCGAGCACAGCAAGCCTGGTCCACCTGCACCAGCCACGACTGTGACGGGGCTGACCACCATGACCGCGACCCTTACTCGAACGAAAACGGTATGCGTTGGATGCACACAATCAACCGCACAGCCGACCACGGTCTCCAAGCCCGCCGTCCCGGAAGGCTGGACGAGCACGGTTACGGACTGCAAACAATGCGGCCCGGCCATCTCTACCGTCACGCTCACCAAGCCAATCGCCCCGCCATCCAACGTTCCTTCCTTCCCTCCTTCGTCGCTGCCCTCAAACCGCGTCTACTCGTCCCAGCCAGAAGAAGCAGGGAAGGCGCGATCCGGTGCCCTTACTAAGCCTACCGCGCCAGCAGCCTATGGCAATGACAGCGAGGATAAGCAGATGGTGGCAGATGAAGTCCGCATTGCGAAGACGGTGTCGCCCGTTTCCGCCACGCAGACTCTGGTCTTCCATGCGATTGCGACGTTGGGGACGAGCACGCAGCCGGGCTACGGGGCTACGGGCACGCCTGCGAGGTTCGAAGGTGCTGCTACGAGGATGGGTCCTGGTATCAGTGCCGTCGCTGTGTTTGTGGGGAGTCTTCTGCTCCTGTAGAAGGACATGATTCATCGTTCGAAGCTTTTCTACATGCGATGCTGGTATGCGGGTGCTGTTGGTGTATCGGTCATGTAGCTTCCCCGATCAAAATCGTAATCATATGTCTGCTTGGTGTGTATGTGGAATCCATGTGCTGTGATGTGGACGGTGGCGACGAGCATGTGAGGAGAGCCGGCTGGGGCCGTGATTGGCGGGCGACAGTTCTGAGAGGTGATGGCAAGATCTGCCTCATGGTCGTTGCCAACTGCATGTGGTCCTCCTGACTCGCGTCTTTGAAACAGCACTCGAGTCTTGTCTTCACTGCTCCTGCCTCTGCATCTGCCTCTGCCTCTGCCTCTGCCTCTGCCTCTGCTTCTGCTCCTGCTTCTGCCTCTGCCTCTGCTCCTCGCTTCGACTGCGTGCATGTCTCGCGTTCGGCATGACGCTGCTCCTGCTCCTGTTCCTGCCTTGGCTGCCTATCCTCTTACGGGCTCGCTCGGAGCATGGGTAAAGCTGCAATGACAACGCATCGCCTCGACGTCGATGCTCCTTCGCCCCAGTATCTAGCAACCGTCATTAGTTGCTGTGGCAGTCGTGCGCACTCGATTGCGCGTGTATCTGCGCCGCCATTTCCCAGCAGCGCGCACAGCCAGCAGACGGCCCCCCCCGTTGCCATCCATAGACGAGCCAGCGACAGCCCGTGACACTGACATCGACACCACTCCCCGCGCCGGCTACATCATGTGCTGGTCCTGACGATCGTTCAATTGCTCGCCTCGTCGTTTGCGCGTCCCGCAGCGTTTCGCCGCCTGCACTGTGTGTGCTGCACAGCCGCTGTGGCTGTCGGAGCAAGTAGACTTGTCTGGTCCCTGACTCGACGAGGATCGAAAGCACTTGGTAGTGGCCACAGCACTCGCCGGCGAATTGTCGAATTCGGGAGAAGAGTCGGTGAACGGTAAAGCATGTTTGGCGCATCGTGCTGTGTTTCTTGTTTGCGAAGTGGTGCGTGTATTGGCTTTCTGGCCTGTTGGCCCAGCCTCCTCCGGCCTCACCAGCCTCCCCCAACCACCTCTCCCGTCTTCCCTCACAGCAAAGGGACTCTACTCCCCTGCCATCTCTTCCCATTCTAACACTGTGCTCACTAGGCATTGCTACATTCTTTGAGCAGTCTTGCTAGCCCCAGCACTGCCATCCTGCCATCCTGTCATCCTGCCATCGCTCTCCACACGTCCCCTCTGAAACCCCCAACATTCACCCCCCCACGAGGTCATTGACCCTCTGCCGGCGCCCAATTGCGCGTAGCAGTCGGCGCCCGTCACGTTGACGACTCCGGAGCTCCAAGCGCCCAACCTGCACCAATCCACTCAGCCAATTCCTGACGAGACCCACGACCCCGACCAACGCGTTCACGACCCGCCTTTTGTATCATCGTTGCAACGCCAGCAGCAGGCTGCCGCAGACTTCTTTCGCGCCCAACACAACTCGTCGTGTGTTTCGTCCAGCTCAGAGAGCACCGCACCCAGTTTACGGCGCACCCCCAACCTCGAGGACCCCCGTTCCCATTTCCGAACACCGTCTGTCGCCTCGGTGCCGCAGCTGTCCCAACGCGCCGTACGCTTCGTCGAGACACCACAAGCAAGCTCTCGCCTGGAAGCCTCCCCTCAATCGCGCAATCCCGCCCTCTTCGAGTCGCATCCAGCCCTACGCATTTCGCGCCGGACTGCATTCGCCATACGGTTTGTGCTGGAAGAGGCAATTCGCCTGCCGCACGCCTTCACGCCTGATCTGGCCGAGGAGAACGCGTCCATGGCAGACGTGGGGGGTAACGGCCGCGCTGCCAATGGCGGCGCGCGTGCTGGCGGCCCTGTACCTGTCACCCAATCCGACCGCTCTAACATCCGAACGCCCCAGATGATCATGAATGAGCGTCGCCAACGAGAAGCACGACGACAGACTGAGGCAGAGGCACGCGCTGCCGAAGAACAAGGGAAAGCGGAGGAGGAGCGCCGGAGGAGCGCAGAACGGAGAGCACAAGTTGCTGGCGTTGGAGGTGTACCTGCAACAACCGAACCTGGAGCCCAGCGGCCGCTGCAACCTGGCATGGAAACAGCGGACAGGGGATATGGCACCTACCAGCCAACCGGCGCGTCGAGGCAGCCAGAAAGAACTGTGCCCATTTCGGCAGCACCTGCAAACATAGCCCCTTCCAGTCGCCAAGATACCGCTTCCGGTGCACAGCATAGAAGGCCCAGGGCAAGCTCACAGTCACAGCAACAACCTCACCCTGTCCAGTCTACCGCAGCCATCGGCGCAAGTGATTCTCGACGACCGCCCCCAGTGCAACATTCGAGACGACCCTCGATACCAGTTGGCCCCTCACAGGCTGGCCCATCGACGGCTGCTCCGCCGCCTCCCCCGCCACTCGCAGGTTCGGCTTCAGCGCAACCTCGCCAATCCACATCTTCGTCATTTCCACACGCGTTTGAGCGATGGGAAACCCTCTCGTCACATTGGGAGGGACTCACTTCCTATTGGATACGACGGTTGGAGCAGAACACAGACGAGGTCCGCAAAGAGCCCCTGGCACAACAAATGTCGCGACAAATTACCGACCTTTCGGCGGCGGGAGCCAACCTGTTCCACGCGGTCGTGGAGTTGCAGCGTCTGCGAGCGTCTTCGGAACGCAAATTCCAGAGGTGGTTCTACGAGCATAGACAAGAGCAGGAGCGTGCGCAGGAGCGAGAAGCACAGTTGGAAAATACGCTCAGGGTGGAGCGTGAGGCTCGCACAATCTCAGCCTCCGACTACGATCGCATCGTGACGGAGAAGAAGAATTCGGACCGCATGGTGCAAGAGATGCGGCGGGAACTGCAAATCTCCAAAGAGGAGGCACGACGAGCTTGGGAAGAGCTGGGGAGGCGGGAACAGGAAGAGCGCGACCGAACATTCTCGCTGCGAGAAGGCCAGCCGACCGTCATTGGGGGCGTACAAGTGGTTCCCATGGCTCAAGGGATGGGCAGGCATGGAAGCATTTCACAGCGTACGCACCCCGATGAACCTTACGCCAGCGGCAGCGGCAGCCAGGGGATAGAGCAACACTATTCTTATGAGGAGGGGCAGTCTCCTACCGATACGGATCCATTTACCGAGGAACGCCATACAGGACATGCGCATCAGGAGCCAGATGTGTCCATGGTTGCGCAAGGGGCTTATGTGCCATCGGGAGCTGAAGTGTCGTCATCTCGACAAGGAGAAACGTCCCGAGCACCAGAGCAGCCTCGCCAGCCCACCACAACTGCACAGCAAGCCTCCAGTCAGCCGGCCACATCTCGTCCGGAAGCGTTTTATCAGCAACCGGAAGCTTACCTGCACCGGGACTCGGGCACACACATTCCAGAGGATGAAAGGTCTGGCGTCACAGTCACATCGCATGGCGACGAGACTTCTGAAGGCGAAGAAGAGTATGCCATTGATGAATATGGTAACTACATCCTCGATGCATCTGGGCATCGTGTCCCCTTCCAAGCACTTCGCCAACAAGAGTCAGACGAGTTCGATGTGCAGGAAGCTCGCCGCCGCGAGATCGAGCACCTGCAACGCTACGGCACTGCAGCTTCCGATCCCAGTCGATATGCGACCACGTCGTCTGCAGGGTCCTCACAGGAAGGAGGCTATACGGCCTCCAACGCTCCCGACTACAGTGGCTCTGGATACGGCAGCGAGTGGGCGCAGATGAGGCATCATCATCCCACAAGGTTGAGCGACGTCATGGAAGAGGACGAGAGGAGTAGGACGTCGCCAAGCCGTGCCAGCCAGGCCAGTCGTGGGATGTACTGAGCCTCTGGTTCGTCCTGCCAATGAGATGGACCACGATTGAGATTTTACACGGTCTGCTTCCAGGAGACATTTCAGCGTATCCGGGATTTCAGGATGATGATGTACGTTTCGATCTACTCGACCAGGATCGCTTCGACGGTTAGGAATTTATCAGGTCCCCCCGCGTATGCCAGTCACCGAATGCCCTTTTCGGACACGTCCCATGTTCGCTGTAGCATACTTGCAACCCTCCCTCTGCATCCCATCCTTGCATTTTTGACGTTGTCTTTCCAAGAGCATGTTTATGGATTGTATTCCTGCATTTTGGCCACTTCCCAGAGCTCAATGGTAGAATTGGTCTGGCGGCATAATACTCTGCTTGCTTGCGCATATACCTTTCTCAAGATCCCGGTCCGGGCACCTGAGCTTTCATGGATCGCAAACTGTACGGCACGGTGTTCCCTATCTATCCACCGTCTACCTCGACTTTCGATGCCACGACACTCGGTCGAGAGAAGGAGGGGTGCCGGTCCAGAAGGCCTAGGCGTGGTCCTTGTTCGGTAATTCTTCAGTTTTTTTTCTTTTCGCTTCTGCGGCGGAGAGAGGTCTCGACATTTTTGTACAAGTATCCTTGTTAATTGGGTTCGAGAAGCGTGGTGTTGGTGGGCGCTGAGACCTTGGCCGGCATGGGAACATGGGAATAAATGGGCCAATGGGGGGGGGTAATTGCATGTGCGTTTTTTTCCGAGGTCCAGATCGTGCGTGCAGGTAGAGCGAATACGTGGTGCAACTTGTGCCTCGAGACGGGTGTCCAGATGCCAGGTTGCCACGTGACATGCATTACAATGCCTTTGAGGTTGAAACATGGAGCCGTGATTGGACCACGATGTTCACGTCACCGCCACCCACGCACGGGCCGCGGTTTCCCCACCGACGCCGACGGTCGAAAACAAGCTGCCCTTTGGGACGCTAGCTCGCTGGCCCGCCGTGCATGTAGAGTCAACTGGTAATACCGCAGTAGCTTCCCGCCATCGTTTCCCCCGTCGCCAAATCTTGGACACAAGAGCGCGTACAGCTTCACTCCGAATTCTCCTTTCGAGCTCTGCGCCGCCACCAGAGAGCGCAGCGCCAGACATGCTCTGCGCGCCACCAGGCCTCGCCCACCGCCAACGCACTTGAGCCCGACAGCGACAGCGACAGCGACAGCGCCTTACGTTACGGGGGCAAGCCTCACTATTGTCACGCCTGCCACGACGTCGCGCCTCTTCCGCTCTCTTGTACACCGCATTTTTCTTGCGCCAAAGACACCCTTCGTCGCCGTTCGTTGCCATCAGTCAGCCTCGAGTCACCTCGTCCGTCGATAACAAGGTTGGAGAGAGAGAGGAATCATGTCCAACCCTGGGCTCTCGGCTCCAGGCAGCAGTGTATATTCATCCGACACCATGTATGTGGGCGACGGCACGTGGGATTCGCAGAGGAACACGTTTCTGCTTCCGAACCTGCAGGGACTGAACCTTGCCACCACACAGTACAATGGTGAGCTCCTGCATGTCCCCTTCTGTCCATTCCGGAACTGATGTGCCAGGCATGGGAAACCGCTTCCGCAACATGGTCGGGTATCGCGGTCTCATCCTGGGTCACGGCATCCTGGCTGCCATCACGTTCCTCTTCATCGTACCGGCCGCCATCTTCCTCGCTCGGTTCTACCATCGTAACCCGCACATGGCATTGCGCCTCCACATCTGGCTTCAGATCATGACCCTGCTGCTATCGACCGCGGTATTCGTACTGGGCTTTCAAGCTGTCGGCTTGGCGAGGTCTTTGACCAACCCACACCACGGTATAGGCGTTGCGATTTACACCATGATAGTGGTACAGGCATTCGGAGGTTGTGTCATCCACAGGGTGGAGAAGAACAAGGAACGATACAAGGTTCCATTGAAATTGATGGTAGGTCGGCATATCTCAAACCAGGACGACGACGACGACGACGACGACTAACCGTGTACAGCTTCACCAGTGGATCGGACGACTGATTGCAGTGCTGGGTATCGTGCAAGTGGCTCTTGGTCTAACTCTATACGGTTCACCCAAAGTGCTCTTCATCCTGTATGCCGTCTGCGGTCTTCTTCTTCTCGTGGCCTGGTTCATTCTATCGTACATCACTCAACCATCCCTATCCTTCGATGATCGTGGAACGTACATTTCTGAACGTACTGAAACGACTCGTGGAAGCAGGAGCCATCGAGGTGGTCTTGGAGCTCTTGCCACAGCCGGTGCCGCAGGCGCTGGACTGGCTGCTTTGAGGCGGAGGTCCCCATCTCGAAGCGGCAGTCGCAGAAGGCCCAGCGGAGGCAGACAGGAGGTCCTCAGTTCTCACCAGAGCTCACACCTGACCGAATCGTATGTCGACGAGAAATATAGGCAAGACGGCCGAAAGGGAAGGACTTGGCGAGACAGACTTTTCGGTGCCGGAGCCGCTGCCGGCGGAATCTTCGCCCTCAGATCTTTGTTCAACCGGAAGAAGCATGCGACCACCGAGACCGGAAGCGATGTCAGCTACAGCCGACCTGTGGGTCAATCCGAAGTCACGCAAACAGATATCAGTCGAGTCGAGGAAGGAAGAGCCCCCGCATCGCCGGGACGTGACCATTGGCGTCGTGTGGAGGAAAGAGAGGCTGCACAGGCTGCAGCCATGGGTGCAAGTCCGCTACGCCAAGGGCATCGACCGGCGCGTAGTGGCGGTTCAATCGATTCCCTCGACAGTCGAACAAGCATCAGCGAAGAATACGCCGCGGCCAGACCAAAGGATCATGGCCTCCGTGATGGGATTGCGGCTTTGGGCTTGATAGGTTTCCTCAAGCATTCATGGAACAAGCGACGGAACAAACGGGAGGACGACCATGTAGCTACACTCAAGCAGCAGGACATTGAAGAAGAGCGTATTGCACGGCAAAACAGCACTCGACGAAAGTACACGGGGGATGGCTTCCCACCCAGAAGGGTTCAACCGCCATCCACGATATTTTCCGAGAGTGACATCTCTGGCACGACCCCTGCGCCGACTCGACCGAACATGGCTCCTCCTCCGAGAAGCACAACAAATGTCGGACATGCTGAAACTGTTGCAGGGCCTTCGATCATTCCAGTGGGAGCTCCTGACGGCCATGGTGTTCTTTCCGATTCGGGCTCGGAAGCCTATGTGTCAGGTGGCGGGCGTCGGCATCGTCGGCATCGCACCGGCTCAGCAGGCAACGGTGCTCTTGCGGCGGGAGCTGCAGCGGCCGCAACGTCTGATGGCTCTCCATCACGAAGGGATCATAGCCAGCGCCGTGGGAGTAAGGATGGCAGCGTCCATTCGCCGCCTGTATCGGTCAAGGTCAAAATGCACAACGATGGTCGCCATGTTACCCTGAGGAGGTTGAACGAAGAGGAGGCAGCTGCGGAACGAGAAGCCAGACGCAAAGAACGTCACAAGGTACGAAATGGCAGTGTGAGCTCGCTTGGCGACTCGGAGAACCGGGCGCGCTGGCGTCGAAATGAAGCTCGGGAGGCAGCACAGGCATCAGAGATGGCGCAATCGCAGGGACCACTACCCATGCCCGAGCCTACGATACCTCCACCGCCGTCCGGCCCACCTCCTGGGACCACATCGCCAGCAGGTCTGCAAACCCCCCTTCCGCCGCCGCCGCCCATTCCGGGAGCTGCAGGCAGCATACTGAGCAGCCCGTCCGGACAGGCGTACGGCACCGAGACCGACGTGAGCAATTTCGACTCGAACAGGCGGAGACGGAGGGCAGAACGAGCACAGGCGAAAGCGGCCAAGGGGGGCAAGAGCGTTGACTTTTCATGAGACGGGAATGCGATGGTGTTGATGATGCTGACGATGAAGATGAAGATGAAGATGACGATGATGATGATGACGACTCGGTAGACACGGCATGGCATAGCATGGTGTTTGTTGGTGTTTGTGTTGTTGCTGGTAGGAGAAGAAGTTGCATAGATTAGATTGGGACAATGGCCACTTCGGTGTCGACCATGTAACATAATTTGGCGTCCTCGGGGTCGGACTAAGATTACCTTTTGCAGACGATGGATGGTACCTTGTGACGAAAGAGAGAGATCCACGCAGGAAATAAAATAGCTAGCGTGCTTGAAGTTGCCGTCGGCATGTGCTGCTCCCCGCTTGGCGGATTGCGACTACAGAGATTCTTACGGATATAACACCGTCGGCCAACCCAGGTAGCCCATACCAGTGACCAGTACCCAGCACCCCTCAGGTCCTACGCCGACGCCGACGCCGACGCCGACGCATCCTGCCTCGGCCGTCTGGCCCGGAGCGTCTGGAGTCTAGATGGGAGGATGCCGATGCGGCGAATCTCGCCCCTGCCGGCGTCCAGATTCTGATGGCATCTGCAAGCTCAAACATCGTCATCTGGCGATTCGGCACCATGTCGGCTTCTCAAAGGCCACCAAGACACGACGGATGGAGTGCAGACGGGCCTTTGGGGTAGAGTTAAAACGTCGTCGCTCCTCCCCAAGCATGGAATTTTGGCAATTCCGTGATCACTCGCCAGAGCAGAGCACTCTCCCCCCCCCCCCCTCCCCGTCCCTCAACAAAAACCATCTCTCTCCCGGTCACGATTCCGCCTGCGCCTACACCCACCCGTCCCCCCATGTCTACGCCGGATATGCTGCTCTCCGCATGGTTGACCATCTCATTCACGCTCTGCTGGCCACGCGGAGGATGGCCACGGCGACGAGAGTGGCGATGATGATGATGATGGTGACGATGATGGCGATGATGGCGATGATGGCGATGACGACGATGGACATGACTGGGGACTCTGGGCGCGGAGAAAGCCGGCGTGCTGCGGCTCGTTGACCTGACGACGTGCAGAACACCCGGCATTACCGACTGGCCCATTCGCCGGCAAGAAGCGGTGCAGCAGCTTGCGGAGAGAGGCAGCGGTGCGGAGATGCAGAGAGGCAGAGGGGCAGAGATGCGGAGAGGCAGAGAGGCAGAGAGGCGGAGAGGCGGAGAGGCGGGCATGCAGACATGCGAAGACACGCAAACATGCACGCGCGCGATTCCACTGCAGCGGCCGCAGTGGGGAGGCTGCCCAAAGGTTTCGAAAACTGTCGCAGACCAGGACAGACACGCGAGCGACAGCAGCAATACAATGGCCACGAGCACGGGAAACCTACCGCATCGGCCCCCGCCCAACACCTCACCTTCCCTTCGCGCTCGCAGGCTGTCATTTCACTAGCGGACGGCATCTGCTGCACCGGATGATTTTCGGCGGCGAACTGGCCATGCATCGCGCCCTAGGCTTTAGGCTCTCCGTCACACTGGTCTTGGGCCGACCGATGCCATCATCGTCCTATGAACCCACGCCTAGCGGCCACTCGAGCGACAATCCGCCTCATCATCGCGCCTGACATGCTTTTGGTGAACTCCCGGTTGGTACCCAGCATGCCTCCCTGCACGCTCTTTTCCACGAGTTTGAAAATCGGGACCTCCGGCGGGTGCTCCCCGACTGGCAATTGGCTCCCTATGCATCCCCTGCGCTTCAGTGGGTGCTAGCTTGCTAGCTCTTCCAGCTACTGCGCCTGTGAGCCAAGCCTCCCACCCCCCCCCCCTCCCCCCATTGTCGTCAAGGTTGTCCAGGTTGTCCAGGTTGCCCAGGTTGTCCAGGTCGTCCAGGTTGTGTCTAGGTCGTCCAGTCTGCAAGCAGCGTTCTCGAGAGCTGCTATGACACAAGGCATGCAAAAACGTCTTCCGACCCTTTGCGGCACCAGCATGCCCAAGCTCGACTGCTGCCATCTTCAAGTAATCGCTGGCTTTCCTCAAGCGGCATGCTGCATGCTCGCCCTCTACATTCCTTTTACCCATCATCAACATGTCTTCCACCACCTCAGCTCCGGTAAAGCGAGCTTGCGATAGGTATGTGTGTGCTGTCTCGTGGTGGTGCATACACGGATGCTAACGCCGCTTTCCATAGCTGCCACCGACGTAAGGTCAAATGCATTGGCGAGGGCACCAACTCGTGCAAGAACTGCGTCTCCGCCGGCCTGGCTTGCACATACAATGCGATTCCGCAAAAGAAGGGCCCCAAGGGAAGCCGCGCAAAGGTGCTGTCTGAGCTGCGTGAGAACCAGAGAAATGCACAGCTCACCACGGGACTCGCCCATGACCTCGGATTCGATTCGCGTCTCGCAGCAACCTTCGCCCGCACGCCAGGACTTCTGCCCCTCGGACTCGTCGAGCGCTGCTTCGATTTCTTCTTCGCCAACGTCTACCCGTCGCAGCCCATTCTCCACCGCCAACGCGCCCAGGAATTGGTTCTGAGCATCGAGCACTCGACCGAAACCTACTGCATGGTCGTTGCTCTTTGCGCCTATGTCATGATACAGGCCAACATGACGGTGCCTCCCGAGCTGCTGCCACGCCCCGAGATGGCCCAGCTCTCCAACGTCAGCCTGGGCCACGTTCTGCTGGAAGAGGCGGTCCGGGTGCGCAAGGGTCTGGACTATCTGGAGAATCCTTCCCACACGTCCATCCTGACATCGTGGTTCTTTTACGGATGCCATTTCGGCCTGGGAAGGGACAACGCAGCCTGGTCATGTCTGCGGGAAGCCACCACCCAGGCTCAACTTCTCGGCCTGCATGACGAGGAAACCTACAAAGACGACCCCCTGGACATTTCCCGCAGGAGGGTTGTGTTTTGGCTCCTCTACATAGCCGAAAGGTATCGTCTCTGGGGTGCCTAGTTGACTCCAGCCAGCTGATCAATTTGCAGGACTCACGCTCTGCACAAACACCGCCCAATTTGCCTCTTCCCCACCATCCATCCGCCCTCTCTGAACGACTTCCCCGAGGATCGCCAGATTGCATCAGGCCTCGATTCGATGGTCAACCTCTACAAGCCCGTGGACGATAACTTTGTGCATGTCTGGAACAAGGTCCGCCCACATGCAAACCCGACGTGGATCGCCCAGGTGCAGGCACAGCTATCCGAAGCTGTGCCTTCGTATCTCGGATGCATGGAAAGCCAGGCGGTGGATCTGCGTGTCACCCAGCAATGGCTTCGCACCATGCTGTGGCAGTTGAGCGTCAGCCAAGGCCTCGTCAGCAGCGTCGCAGCAGACAATGCGATGACGTTCAAGTACCCCATCGAAATTTCGAGGGATCTGCTGTCCATGACACATCAGTTCTCGCAGCATGCCATGGAAATTCTCGGAGTGGGCTTGGTGAGTTCTCCTCATTCTGTTCATGGCGCCGCGTGTTTCAAACGATATCTTCAGCCATCTGATCTGCCCAGCTTTGGCTTTCATTTTTACTTCTCGCTTATTGCCCCACTCAACGTCTATCTCTAACACCCAAACATGCCACCATGGCAAGGGGCTAGACCGTCGAACCCCTGCTCACTTTGCTGCACAACCTCGCATCCTAGATCTTCTGTCTCCTTCCTTTCCTAGCGCGATCGTCTGGCGGAACCTTGGAGCTAATCAGAAGGCAGATTGAGAAGCTTTTCGACATTGCCTGCTGCTTAACCGACGTCGTTGCTTGCATTCCATTTTCGCCCGACGCATTCGCCCTCGGTCCCCGTGACTATGTTTCCCGTTTTCTCACACTGTTCTCCGCGCTTCACGGTGGCCAAACCCGTTACCTCCAACTGCTTGTTGCCAAGGTCTCCGAGGTCCTCCCCAATCTCCCGCTTCCCCGATCTTTGAACGTTTCTCAATTACCCGCGACGGCGATTGGACTAGCGCCCGGCACGCTTGGAACGGTGCCCTCCCACATTGGCGACGAGCTGTCATCAATTCCGACGGTAGCGTCACCGTCCTACCCTTCCAACGAGCTGATTCGCCAGTTGGCCGCCCAAACCGGTGCCCAACTTCCATTCATCACCTCCCAGTCATCTCTGCTGCAGGCACCCTCCTCACGCGTCGAAGATCTCTCCCTCTACGACACCTCGACAGCACACACCACACACTCATCGGGCTCTGCACCACCCAGCCAAGCTGGAACTCCTGGACCCTACGGCTCTGCGAGCCAACAACGGGCCCAACTACCTGCACATAGCCATGGGATTGCGGCCGATTCCGTACCGACCTCACATCCTCAACACGCCACATTGGCCAGTCACCATTTAGGAATCAGCCCCACGGCGTACGATCCGCGCTTCACCGTCCAAGGCTTCCAGGTCGATCCTTCGATGATGTTCAAGCAAGATGAGGTGGAAACCGCCGGACAACTCCAAAGTCAAGGCGCATTGTATTCTCATGGAGCGCACGGCCCTCCTCGCGGAGGATTAGCTCACGGCCGAGGTCACGTTGGGTATGGAGGCTGAGGTAAACGCGCATTGGCATTCGACGACTAGAGTTTTGGCGCCTGGGTGTCTTCGGTACAGGACTGGGCACTTGCTTCGAGCAATTATGCAACAGAGTAAAGGGCAGCTCGTGAGACTGTGGGCAGGAGCTCTCCAACGACAAACCTTACCCGATTCGAGCTCCAGCGGTCCCTCTTGCAACGATATGTTTCAGAGACTACCGCAGACGTTTCATGCAGGCCACAGCATTCAATGAAGCCTTACATTTCGAACTATCAGACGCCGACGCTTAAGATGTCGTGAGATGGCGGAACTCGATGGGTACGACGCTGCACGTGGCCCGTTCGGCATACCCCAATCGTTCCCCTGGTTATGGGTTCCCTTGCAATTTCCAACGGCAGGCGGAGCAACAAGCTTTCCACGACGCGTTTGAACTTTCACACAACATGGATCGGCCCGCCTTGTGTTGCCGTCCGCCGGTTGGCAAACGCGTCTCGGCTTCTCCCGGATGAAGATGCTATCGACGTCGGACGATGCGGCTCGGGGGAAAGTGGCGCGAAAGGGGACACGACAATCTCGAAGCCAGCATACTTTCGGAAAGATCCAAGCAACGCATGAAAGGGGACTAACATGGCTTGCCCTCGTACGACTTGGGAGGAGAGACAATCATGCGTAGGAGACTGCGTCAGCCCTGTGGATGCTTATCGGACCGCGGAAACGATGCACACGATGGATGCTTGCACCGAGTAAGGATCGGGGTGTTGACGATCCCAGAAGCGTGGCGAGGATCACGCATCGTGGCATGGTGTCGTAGTGTACTCTCGCACCGCACGTGTCACAGAGCACGGTTCATATAACCGCAACGACGCCCTGATTATGGCCTTCTTTCGGTCCGACTACCCTGCATTGAACATTTGATCGTTGAGTCGTGGTTTGCACGCACTGACAGGAACCAAACCGCAGTGCACACCCTCACTGCAAGATAGACCCCAAATGCAAACAATGCAAGCCGTGCTAATCTTCTTTGGACCATGTCACCTCGCTTCTCCGCACGCTCCAATCGCAGGCGTGGCGAATTCCGAGTATTTGTTATCGACGTTCGGGTGTTTGGCGACTTGGAGATCATTGGCAAGGCGAATGTTCGGGTCCCGGGACGCGGCCTCTCCGGCCTAATAGGACAACAGATTGGCAACGTTGGGCATCTTCACGCACCACCGAGCTGCGAGGCTTTGGGATAGGGCGGCTATGCCTGCCGTTCCTGACTTGGGCACATGGGCACGGAAAGCGCCGGCCACGCCAGCTTCAACATTCATGCGACGACTCCTCTCATCTATCAACAAACTTTCAGAGGCAACAACCCATTCGGCGCAGGATAGGGTGACATCCGCATCGCAGTGATTGCTCTTCGGCGCTTGTCGTTTCGGGCGTAGAGCTCCGGCACTCCGGTCTAGGGATAGCTTCTTTCTGAGCTTAATTCGACGTACGCCGCAGGCTAGAGGGCCTGGCCGTCATATCGTGTCGCTACCGAACGCCAGCACGACCGTTGCAAGTCCCTCGAATAGAAAGCTTCCGGAGGGTTGCTGATGTTGTCCGAATGAAGCGTGTAGATTCTGCTCGGCGGTTCCGCGGCGCTATTGCTGAAGGCTCTTTCGCTCGCCCTGGGCAACGGGATTATGTAAGCACAACCTCACAGCCTCCGTCGTCCCTCTCTCCCTCTTCAAACGCTCGATACGGTGGGCATTCCGGCGAGGCCCGCACATCGGGATCATGACCCTGCAATTCGATACATTGGGATGATCATATAGGCAGAGAGAGTTTCAATGTTCCAAGGGGAGTCGTCGGACTGCCGTTGGACAGGGCGAAGCGCAACGCGGTGTCCCAGGACTGGGCAGGTGAAGGCTCGAGCTCGTGCAACTCGACCTACGGGAACGTGCCTCGCACAGCGCTGGCACTGCACACGACCGGTTGTCTACAGAACATGGCGTCTGCAGTGCATGGCGTACGTGCACGGTTGTGGACTACAATTCCCCTTTTGGGAAGTCTGAAGCAGCCGGCATAGATCGCGTGGCGTGGTCAGGGTGACACCGACCATCTTCCTACCATCTACCTATGTACAATACCGTTGACTTTCAGGGAACACGTTCCCGCACCAATCGCAACCCTGCCGTCCCTTGACAATTTACACACGAAATGACTAAAAGCAGCGCCCAAGCTTTCCGCTCCACATTATTCACATTCACATTCACATCCATATCCACATGCAGGCCCCGCAAACAGCCCAGCCGCGAACAGCCCAACTTTCAAGCTTCTCACTCCTCCCCCGTCCGTCCAATGCCGTGCGCGCGCAAGCTGCTCCGCGCGCCGGAGCAATGAACCCGGCCGAGCCATGAACCTTGCAAACCCGATCGAGTGAGGCTAGCCGGCGTATTGCCGGAGATGTGAGCACGTTGAGCGTACTCGCTAGATAGAGCCTACCGACCCTGCCTGCACGTCGCATATGCACATGATATCGAAGGTGGGAATATACATCAGGGGCTGCACGTATTACCCTGCCAAACCCACCGGGCGTCGTGCGGGATGACATGACACGACCGGGCAGCAGCTCGTTTCCATGCAGGGACCGATGATCTCTTTTTTTTTTCCTTCGCTCGCACTCTAGCGTGAGCGAAGCTGTGTAGAGGCCGTACCTCCGCAGAGAGAGCGGGCGAACGTGGGGTTTTCGCCTCCACCACGCAGAGCATTTGAAATACATGCAGATGCCCCCTCCGTCGGTCCAAGACGGTGCTGCAGTCGACGGGACGGGTCGGATAAATGCGTCCAACCTCGGACGCTCAGGTGGCGATTGTCGCAAGTATAGCAGGGTAACTCGCACACGGCGCGCGCATATACCGTGCCATGCATCCGGCGAGAATCCTTCTCTGCGAAGTCGCAATCCGACACCTGCATCCGATGTGCATGGGCGGTGAGCGCGGGCCGGCGTCGGGCGATCCATACCAGATACTCCATTCGTGTGGGATAGTTGGACGCCCGGGGCCGAGTATTGGTCGAGCCGGCAACGTGCAGCTGGTAGTAATATGCTGCGCGGGCAGAAAATCGAACGGCGAGTAGTAGTTGGATTCTGTGTGGGGTTCGCTTCCAATTGTCGGCTACGCTATCATCACGGGGTCGCAGTAGCGGAAGCGAGTAAGCGAAGATATGACCATGTTTGTGGACACATTGGTACCCCGACCTCGTTTACCCCAACCGACCTCTCTCTCTCTCTGTCTCTGTTTCTCCTTTGGGGGGAGGAGGGGGGGTCCATCCAGTGACAACACGTGCAGGCACGTTCCCCAACGGTTCCCCAACCCCTTCATCGACTGTCGTCGTCGTCGGGCGGCATGGAGCGATGGAGAGAGAACGCGCGACGACAGCTCGGTTTGTTTCCACGTGGCAGCCAACGCGTCCCTCCACCTCGTTTGCCTTTTTTTTTTCCTTTTTGTTTTTTTCGCTTCTGGATTCACATCCGTCCTGCATGCGTCGTCCATGGGATTCAGTCTCGCTCCACGACATGATGCATTCCGTGGAGAAGAAGGACGTCGCCAAACCACCACGCCGCATGCATACATGACCCTCCCCCCGAGTGCCACAACATGAAGTTTGTGGGTGCCAGCAGAGGTCTAGACTTTGGACTTGCCCGGATGGTTGACCTGGCTGGGGGTCAACAATGTAAGATATGAGCTGCGGTTTGTAACAGCCCATGCCACGGTTGTACAAATGGCGGACGTGTGTCGCCGAGTGGCGGGTTGCAGCTGTACTGTATGCGTGTGATTCGTGGCCGGGTGTACATGCGGATGTGAAACTGCGGGAAGAGGGAAAACTAGGGATATCTATGCATGCGAATGATCCTTGTGGTCATTTTACAGGTGGAAACGGGCTCGATGGGGGGTTGAGGTGTTTGGGATTGTTTGTTGACCGTGTTTATCTGTACGAAGTGCAGATGTATCAGCTTGGCCTGTGTACATGTGGCGTCACGGATGTGCCACCGAACCCTTGAACGTTTTCTCATTAAGTGACGCATCGTACATGCAAACGTCCGCTGGCCTGATAGGATAGCCATCCCGGTATTTCTGTACTGTTATATGAGCTGTAATCGAAACCAAAATCCCGTCACGTGAGCTCCTCGCGAGGTCAGGGGAAGGGGGCCTATCTATCTAACAGAAGGGGAAGTTTGCTAGAAGGACCTGAGGGCTGATTGCCTGCAGCATGGGGAAGTGGAGGCGGGCAAGGCTGTGGTGGATGTGTGTCGATCAACGGGCCGGGAGTAAATGCCCGTACAACTTACTTTTTGCGTGTATAAACAGGACGATCAGATAGCCTTACTATTATCCAGGTTGTACGATTCGTCAATCTACCCAAAAGTAAGTGATCATGCAGATTGTGGCGGCGGCGAGCCGCCGCGGAGAACTCTCCATGTCCTTTGCCGCTCAAATGATCAACGCCGACTCTATCTCTCCAATGGTGAGAAGAGATCGGCGTTCTGTGCTACATCTTACAACTGCTCACCTTTTTCCATGGCGCGATTAGGCAAACGTGATCGAACCAACGAAGTCGGTGAAACGATGAGGCGAATTGCGTTGATGAAATAAAAACACGTACTCGAATGCAACTGTGGGGAGGAAGAGCATGGATATGGATATCTGACCAGGGGAAATGGCTATGCTAATGTCAACAGCTCCGACGCTTTGTTCAGCGCTTCCGTCAAGAAGAGATTCCACTCTTTCGCACGGGGCAAATCTTTGTCTTGCAATGCTTCCACCGGCCCCGGGAGCGCTTGAGCTTTGTAACCTGGCACATGCCGTCAGCGCGTTGCCCAGTCATCTCAGTATAATCAACTGCCGCGAATGCACTTACCGTCATCCCGATTGGGCGCCTGCATGCTATTCCTGTAGAACGGCCTACCTTCCAGCCCCTCCTGCTTCAAAAACTGCCTCAACACTTGCTTCAACCTCTTGTTCGCATCTTGCACCTTCGTCTCATCCGCCTGGAACTCGGACTTTGAAGTGACACTTGAAAAGTTGGTGGTAACGGTTTGGAACCTCTTTGCGGCGTCGGTGAGCTGGGTGAGGTTGACGGCGCGTTGGGTTGAGCTTGCATCCCCGCAGCAGTCGGTCGTTAGGCCGACTATCTGGGCCGTGAAACCCATGAGACCTTTGCCGAGGGCAACTGGAGTGTGATTAGCGTGAGTGACTAGTGGAGGTGGGCAAGATAAGATGAAGATGGCCTCGTGAAGGGTGGGTGTGAAGTGTCGGCATCGTTGGATATTCATATACCTACCCGTGTCATATGGGATGAGTGTGTCGTCGGCAAGATGGTACGTCAGAAGTGCCATAAACTGGCCCGCCGTGGTATGAATGCTGAAGTCAGGATCGACCTTGGTCTTCATCCAATGGTAAGAATCGTAGTTTGAGTGGTACATATACCTGCGGGTTAGGAAGAAGAGTCAGTCAAAGTCCATAGCAAGACCCGCGATAGGATGCTCTACGCGCGACATCTTCGAGTAGTACGTCGTGTGAACTTACACAGGGTCAGTAGAACTAGGTCCCATGCCGAAGTCGAGCTGCATTGCATCAGCATCCGGCGTACTAAAGGAATGAGAAAAGTCAAAGGGAGGCTCACAGCTCCAATGCCGTATTGCAGGAATGCAGTATAATCTGACCCGCTTCCTAGCAGGCCAAACCCATTGTCATCCGGACGAAACCGGTACAGTTCATACCAGGCATCGTACAAGGTACGCTGGCCGTAGACAACTTTCTTCATGACCGACTGAGCGATACCGCGCAGCTCAGGAGTGCATGATGCGCCCGGATAAGCACCGTTGACGGCAATGTCAACGTTGAGGTAGGATACCGCCGTGTCAGCAAGCCATGGGGCGAACTCTTCAACCCATTCCGTCGAACCAACAAGCGCATACTCTTCAGCATCCCAAGACGCAAATACGATATTCCTCTTTGGCTTCCAGCCTGTCTTGACTAGCTCTCCAAAAGCCTTTGTGATCTCAATCAGCATGGCAGTGCCCGAGTTTGGATCAGCGGCACCACCAATGATCCAAGCGTCACGATGGTTGCCGATGATGATCGTCTCATCGGTATTGGTGCCATTGATGATGCCAATCACGTTCCATATCGGTGTAGTAGCATCCTTCATCTCATTGGAAAGCGAAAGAGTCACACCTGGAGCAGGACCACTGCTATAAGTCGCGTTCAAGCCCCCGACCCAGCCGTCTCGCCTCAACGCTGAGCCATGACCATCCAATGCTTTGAGAATGGGGAGGGCATCACGCTGGGAAATTGGGAGAGACGGGATTCTGGGCAGATTGGATGGGTTGGCTTCACGCTCGACGCCTGGTTTCGAGGCGCGCCCGGGAGTTGTTGGATCTGAAGTGATTCAGTATACTGTAACGATTAGGTCGTCAAGAATGCTCACCTCCGACGTACTGATCAATGTACGCGACCGAGCCCCGTTGAATGGAAGAAGGCTGACGGGCAGGTCCATCTGTGTCCTGTTAGCATCAAAATGAAAGTTTAGAGTTGAAAGCATACCCGGATAGGCTGCCTGACCCTTCGCCTCTTGAGGACCATCGTCTCCTGGGTCGGTGAATATCACCACTCCCACCATTCCAAGTGCCTCCGCGTTCTTGACTTTAATTCCACGAAAGGGACCGCCATACTTGATTAATGCGATCTTCCCTTCAACTTCGATGCCCGCTGCTTTGACCGCTGCAAAGTCGTCCTTGGAACCACGTCTATCTGCCAGTCAGCTTTCCAAACCACGAATACTGGCGTGTCCAGTGAACGCACCCAACATATACATATTCCGCCGTCACATTCCCACTGGCTGAGTAGCCATGAAAAGCAGGGATGCTGCCTGCTGCACCGGTAGTCTCGTCTTCCGCCAACACGTCCTCAATCAACTGAGCCTCATGCTTTGATCCGTTCGCCAAGCTCAACACTAGACTCTGGCTCTCCGGATAGTTTAGATACACCTCATACTCCACCAGTGATGTTGGAATGCCGTTTGCGTTCCACTTCTTTGCCGTCTCTTCAGCCATAGATTTATTCCGGCCCGCAATGTGATCGCCATGCGTGTAATAAGACGCCCAGGTGTCGATTTCGGCCTTGTCGAAAGAAGTGTGCAGGATCTCTTCATTCTCGCTCCATTTCGGAGGGAACGGTTCGGTCCTTGCCCAAAGATGGCGATCACCCTGAAGATCACGCGCAAATTCGGCGGGAAAGTGGGCGTCTGGGAACACGCGTTCACATGCTGAAGCCGACTGCGCAATCGCAGCGATCAGTAGAAAGAGTTCCTTCATTGTTGCGCAATTCTCCAAACGCGTTGATTGCTGTAGAGTCGCAATCGAGGAGAGGAAGCAAGGAACCTGCCAGTCCTTTGTACTATGCCTGTCGCTACTGCCCTTCTATATCATTTTGGAAGTCATCAACGGATGTTGTGACAGAACTGAACAAAACTCCACCTCTCCAGATCCTTACGCTAGACTTGAATCTGTCTAAATAAGGTACCAATTGGGGAAGACGCATAATCGGTGCAGGGGTTTGATCCAATGGTCGGAAAAGAGCATCCGTATTCCAGAGAAAGGTCGGACCATGGTTTGTGGAATGTGTGTGGTTTGGAAAGTTGGAGACGAGGATGAGGACTTTGAGATATGTTTGATGTTTAGTATTTATTTGGGATGAGGGGATGCGATACATTCATCGACTCTGCAGGTGGCTGTTTGTACATGGTTGCTAGATCCTGATTTGTAATATACATTCCCTTGTCTATAGACGCAAATTGTTACAACATTGCAGGCATTCAATGCGGTCGATGTGGAACGGTAACCTCTTGTAGAATTATCATCAAGACCAGAATTTATGGACAGTTACGAAAAGTGCAGGAGCTCCGTGATTCTTCCTAGCACATCGAGTAGCGTTACCTATTGTTCTGCTGTTAGAGAGTTGTGCAAAATATATCACACTAGGTGATCTAACAGTGGACATATTGAAGGTGCCCGGATGTGCATGTGGTTACATCACGTGATTTAACACTGGAGGCTGGACAATAGCTTCATCTTCTAGCTATTCGAACTTCAGTGACGGACGATTTGATGAGGAAACGAAATCGAAGTGAGGCAACGTACTTCTGTTACAGACATCATATCGGAAATTTATGACCTCATCGTTGATCTCAGTATCGCCAGATGTTCTGGACGCTCATGGAGTCACGCTCTTTCCAGCGTGACCGTTTGCCTGCTGCCTTGGGAACAGGCGTCACCCGTGGCTCGGAACACAAGAAACATGAATTGTGCTGCACGTAAGATTGCGCAAGACAACGAGGGCGCAAGACACGCAAAAACTGACATAATGTCTCGCAGTGGCGTCGAGTGCACTGAGCAATGACTCTTGAGAGAGTGTGGCTGAACTGGAGGACTTTGGTCGTCAGAATGGGCTCGTGCTCGCTTGAGCGCATGAACATTACCCTCGTCACATGGTGCCTTACGCCTTATACAAACGGCGCATTCCCTTGGATAACTGCCTGGTCTTCGTGTAACTCTCGCTCATTATGATGATACTCGGGTGTTGCGCCAGCAAAGCCACAGCGTCAGAGCAAGCATCTCTGATCATCACACCGCAGCGCCATCGAAGAGTGATCAGGAGGCACGTTGAATTGAGCAAACCAAAGCTCGAGATGAGGGTCCTCAGGGTTTGGACTCGAGGTTCAGCTCCCTTGTTCCGATCACGTTAGCCGAAGCATGCGGGCTACCTAGTTACCGCAGCGAAAGAAGATGAGGTTGCCTACGCGATCAAAAGCCACGACAGCATGACAGCTCCTTACGACCCTGCGCGAAGCTGTGACCTGCAAAATAGTCATGGACGGTCTTCTCCCGGTGAACAGGCGTATTGATTCCTACTCCATTAGCTCGCATTGTGTACTTTTACGACGCCGTGTCACATTGAGCATGTCAATTTTCCGGTTCTGGCAACAACCACCTGCTCTTCCTCACCAACATATCAACCTCTATGCGGACTTGATAGTAAGCGCATCCGCCAGCTTTTCTTTATCTCCGCCCTTGATCAAAGAGCACGAACTCACCGGAAGCCACGCCTCTTTACGCCGTCTTTAGAAGGTTTGCGCAAGCAATACGATGACCGGTGTTGGCATATTCTGAGTCCGAGTATTTAGAGCCTGATCGTTCAGTCATTCTACTGATTGTTCTAATTTCTCGACAAACTTCAAAATGACACCTTCACTCTTGGACTATCCTCCTGAGCTCATCATCCATATACTCTACTTTCTACCAGTACAAGCTCTACTCAGATTTGGTCAAACATCTCGATCCTCCAGGTTGCTAGCAAACAGCAGCCTGCACACGCTATCCTTGGGAGTTCATCCAAGCCGAGTTTCGTCCATCGTAAGCCGACTGGCAGCAACGCAATATCCCCAGCCTAAAGAAGCAAGCTCTGTTTTCTTATCCTCCAACCAACCCGCGTCGTCTCTATCCAGCAAAACTAGCAGCACGAGTAGCCGAAGATCCAGTTTCGGAAGCGACTTCCTCCCTGAAGACCTTCCAAATGACCCGTACCGAGTGTCGGTTCTCATCCCGGACGCGCAGACATACGCTTATTCAACCCTGTTGAACTTCAACACGTCGCTAATGAAGACGATTTTGACCCGACACGGCGGTACATTACGGAATCTGGACTTATCACTGTGGACACTCACGACACCAACAGCAGAAGCGATATCCAACCTGTCAGCATTGAGGGCCTTATCAATTCGTATCGAAGACTTTCCTCACGTGCGCACTGCTGCCCGCAGCCAGATAGCTATACAGCGCGCTGAGCAGCGTGCAGCTTGGGACTTGCTCGCAAGCATGGCAGTCTTCGTATCCCGACTTCATGCCCTGCGTATTGAGGGTGGGGAAGTCAGTACGACACAGCTCTCGCAGCTTCTCTCCAAAAGCCGTTGGTGTAGTGAGCTGTGGCTTTGCAAGTGCACCTCTATTGGTAAAGAAATATGGAGTTGGCTTGGAAGCGAGTGGCAGGGCCGAAACACCCTATCTATCTTAGGCATCATGAGGTGTGGTGGCCAGCTTGGTGAGGAAGCGTTGGACACTATTGGACGACTGCAAAACTTGCAGGTACGTACATGCATGTAACGGTGGGATGCGGATACGAATTATCACGTGCTGACACAATCGGTAGTTTCTATCCTTGCAGGGTAGCTACGGCATTGATAGCAGCATTGTCGAGAAGATGAACAAGGAGCAATGGCACATTCGGGAGGTCATAACGCCGTTGCCGCCTTTGAAAGAGCAGGATCGGGAGATGATAATTGAGGTCGACCCTGCCTACATGTAGGAGATAAATTCAGGTATGATTGATAATCCGACTTACTCTCACCTTTTTCGACACTTTTTCGATTTGAATGATTCGGAATGAAGGATTCACTGATGGCCGCATACCTTCATGGCAAGGGTAAACAATTATCACTCCAGATCCCCTTACACTTCATCATCCGGAATCCGATAAGGAGGGGCAATTTGAAATGTGTAGGAATATAGAAATGCGTGAGTGCTGCTGCGCTGCAAACGGACTTATCAGTCGGAGCGTCTTTGGGTGGCGTTCGCTGCACGCCAACCTTTCCAAGTTGGGAGTATACTCTCAAATACGTTCCTCTATACTATTGTCGTCCTTCCTATTGTCTGTTATTCAGCGCCAAGAAGAATTCGTCAATCGCTAGAAGCATTAAAAACCTTCCTACCTCCCGCCGTTGCCTGAGCAACAACCTCACAAAAACCGTCCTCGAGATAACTCTGGTTGTCTCTAGATCAGACCGACACGACCCCGCAGTCGATCTTGCGCATTTCTTCGTGTCACACACAACCACACACCGATCCAGAGGTTTCTCCCTCGTAGGATCTTGACGCAACTGGCGTTATCAATCATGCCTGCCCTACGTCAATACCAGCCTCTCCCGCAGGCCGCCACACGAGCAGAGGTCGAGAGCTGTCAGGCTGCCATGTCCGAAGATGAAGTTAAACAAATTCTACACAACGTCGCTACATACCTCCTCGAGCGCCTGGTAGACCCCAGTGTCGTCTTTGGTACCCTCGACACAGACCCTTTCGAACCCTCGTTACAAACGCTATATACACGCCTCAGCACCAACGCTCTTGCACCATCGCTTATCAAAGAGCACCGGAAGGCCGAGAAGCTGATTAAGAAGAGGCTGAGGCCTCTCTCGTTCAAGAGACCTCTCAATCGCCCTCTGGAAGACTACGAAGACCTGTACTATGCGCTCATTTCACAGATCGGGGACCTGCACAACACCCTCACGACGCGCTTGACGCACTTCGTCCCCGACCTAGACCAAGTGCTCTTTCATTCCTTCGGTACTACCATGGGCGCTTTTCATGGCGAATTGGTTGGCTTCTTCACAACGCTGAGCAACACGTCGCTCGTCGCCGCCCTCCACAATGCAGTGAAGCGCGGCCGCGCGAGGGCTACACATGATTGGCGTTTACACCAACTAGAGAAGCACGAGATTACCCAAGACGAGTTTGACGTGCTCATGAATCGCATCTACGACCCGCCGCCGTACGGAGATATCGATGGACTGGAATTTATCGGCGGCACGAGCCCAGCAATGATCAGTGCCAGGCTACGAGAAAAGTACCGCTTACTTCTCGACGTGGAGCGCAGGATGAAAGAGAAAAGTGCAAGGTGGGAGAGGAAGCGTGGAGGTATCCAGCGGGCCCGGAAGGAGGCAAAGAGCAACAAGGGAGACGCTCGCGGGGGTTCAGACTCAGAAGCCCGGCGCCGACGCAAGAGCGATGAGCGGAAGCGCGTGCTGGAGAAGAAGAAATCGAAGGAAATGGAACAGCGGGATCAGATGATGGAACTGGAGCTGGAGCAAGAGGAACACGAACGAGGCATGGTCATTGATGCGCAGCGTCACCTGTTTCAAACCAACGCAGCCGCTCAACGATACTCGCAGGAACAGTCCGTTGGAATGCAGTACCAAGGCTTCGGTACGCTCACGACGGGCTCAGGGACGACCTTCATGAGCTCGGGTTCGCCTACGGGGACGTTGCCGGCTTCGGAATGGGAAGCTAGGATGAGTGAGGTCTCGGAGTATACGCTATACATGCAGTGGTTGAGGGGTGCGGCGAGCAATGGCGTGAGACAGATGGTCGACGAGGTACATGTCCATGCTCGCCATAGCCTAGGGAATATGACGGAACCTGGGCACATGCTAGACCAGCATCGACAGAACCTGTACGGTGCATACAGCGCAGCGGCGACACAGATGCAGCCTCCAACCCAAGGACATGAGCAGGGACAGTGGCAGTGGGCTGGGTTTGGAGCGGATCAGTTTCAAGATCAAGCTCAAGCTGGAGATGGTCTGTTCATGGGAGGAATGATGATGGATCAAACGCAGCAGAGTCTCTCCGGACATGCAGCCATGGCCCGAGGCCAGCAAACCGCATACGGAGATGTGGATATGGGCAACTCCGAATGCTGAGCTGCGGTAACGTGTACCACCGAAGAGTTTAAGAAGCGTTCAAAGACTGTCTATTGAGATGCGGAGTGGTAAAAAACGCAGTGTAACGGCAATTAGAAGTCTCACTTGGACAAACAATGAAACGACTAGTATCGTCCGTTTAGAAACAACCCATCACATCCACCCCACTGTGACCGACTCAAAAAAACTCCTCACATCTAACTCGCGTAGCCTCTTCGTTACCTCCAAGCCCCCCTCTCTTCTCACAATCACACCCCCAACCAATGCCCCGACAGCCAAAACACCCACCGCTTTAGCAAATGCACTCCCACCGACATGCACGACATCTCCCGTTGTCTCATCCCTGTAGATGAAATCCGCCTTCTTCCAAAACACACTCCTGAACCAATACAAGAACTGCCAATCAGGATACATCATACTGTTCAGTCCCGTCTTTTCATCCACAGCCCAATTGACGCAACCGCCGAAGACGAGTTTCTTCGCTTCACGCTGGGTCCATTGGTGGTCGCGAAGGGCGGCGGTGGGTGTGACTTCGACCGTTGCCGGAGGAGGGGCGAGGATGGAGGGTGTGAGGGAGGAGAGAAGGTGGCTGCGCCGGTACGAGGGGAGAGAGTAAATGATGGGGGCGAGGAGGCGGAGGGTGAAGTTTATCTGGCATTCCACTGTGTAGATGACGGAGAGGTGACCGGTCACCTGGAAGCTTGGTAAATATTTACGCGGGAGGGAGGGAGGGGGGTAAGTAGTTTGGAGGTGAGGTACGTACCGTGTTGGGACCCATTAGGATGAAGAAATTGGGGAAATTGGGGATGCAGGTTCCGAAGTAAGCTTGGGCTACCGATTGTGTCTCTTTGTCCCACTGTATGGTCCCTGATCAGTACACGACCCCGATCTCCAGCAGATGAAAAGATGGCACGACTTACATGTTCATTCAATTTCAACCCGTCCCTCCCCACAATCTCCATGGGGAAAAGCATCTGCTGTGTTGCAAAACCAATGGCCAACACCACAGCATCCGCCTTGACCGCCCTCCCACTCTTCGTCCTAACACCCTCCTCTTCGATCCCTACAATCGGATCATCACTCACAAGCTCCACATTCTCTTTCCACAAACTACTCAGATACTCGGTGTCAAGCACCTTTCTCTTGCATCCGATTTCCGTCTTTGGAATCAACGCATCCCAATACTTACTCGGCGCCTTGCGCTTGACATACTTTTCGTTCTCCCTGGCGAGATCTTGGCGGATGGCTTTTCCGCCTTCGATGTCGAAGCCCCGGTAATCGCGCTCCATTTGCTGGAAGAACCAGAACCGATAGAGGCGCATGGCTAGCGGGACGTAGCGCATTGTGGCTTTGAAGAGGGGGGTGTAGTATGGGTTTTCGCGCTCTGAGAGGTACTGTGCTTGTCGCGAGAATTGAGTGACACGTTTGGCAGCGGCGGGACCGGTCGCCATCATGGGGACAAATTGGGTGGCAGAGCAGCCGTTACCTGTGACTGTTAGTCTGACGTGATCCGTTGGGATCATGGAGCGGAGGGATGGAGATACCAAGAACAACGACATCCTTATCCTTCCAGTTGAAATCCCAGTTCCATTCTGCTGAATGGAACATGTTCCCTTTGAACTTCTCTTTTCCAGGGACGTTGCATTCTTTCGGCACGCTGAGGGCTCCCACGGCGCTGACTACGATTTTCGCCTTCCTCACACTCCTGTTCTTGGTTTTCAGATCGAGTACGGTCACAACCCAGAGTTTGGTGTGGTCATCCCACTCCGCCTTCTCGACGATGGAATGGAACCGGATGCGTTCTACGACGCGGTACTGCTCGGCTACCGAACGGAAGTAGGCCTGGATTTCGGGTTGCATGGAGTATTTGCGTGACCAGGAAGGGTTCAAGGCGAAGGAGTAGGAGTAGAAATGCGAAGCCACCTGTGTATTGTCAGTTGATGGGATCACGATATCGATGGAGGACATATGACGTCTTACATCACATCCACATCCAGGATATGTGTTTTGGAGCCATGTGCCGCCGACATCTTCGCTCTTTTCGATGAGTTCGAAGTCTCGAACACCAAATTGGCGAATGAGTTGGACCGCAAGGCCTAGACCAGACATTCCCGCCCCAATGACGAGGACTTCTGTGTCGAAAGACATGCCGAAAATCTAGAGAAATGAAAAGAGGAAATAACCGAAGCAACCGCAAATAGATGGAAGTTGTGAAGATGGAAGACCAGCAAGGGAAGCATTTATATACCTACGTGACGACTGGCGCAAAACCCCTCCGGAGCATTGTCGTACTACGTGGGTCTTTACCAAGTCTTGACCACAATCATGAAGATTAGTAGATGATGTCGAGGTCGGAGCGAGTCAAGGCAGGTTTGCCGAGCTGAAGGACGGAAAGTTGGGCGGTCAACCAATCAGATGGCGAGAAATGGTAGTCACACCGTGGGGACCCCACACTCGCCACGACCATATACTACTGCTGCTTTGGGTATTCCGGGGTAGAAATGTTGGCATCACAGTCCGATAAAGGAGACCCTAACCCGACTTGCGCGGAGTGGAGGGAGAGAAAAGAAAAGCCGGTATTTAGATCATCGAAAACGTAATGAGAGCAATTGAGACCCTAAACCTGTGGTATCGTAGAAGCGCATCCAATCCTGTCCAGTAACTCCACCATGATTCAATTCAGTCAGAATTCATGATGCTGCCATCGCATGGGCAACCTTTGGCGTCATCCCTCCACTTCGAGCATGTCTTTCAGTGCCTTCTCAGAGGCCTGCAGCCATCTTCCCCTCTGTTCAAGCTCGTCGCCGAGACCGCCGCCCTCTTCTTTCCTCCGCCTTGCCTCCTTTGCTGCAGCAACGGTGCCTTGCTTTTGTGTCTCCAGCGGCCTCAACTCTCTTTCCAGCTTCTCCAACTCGCGTGACCTGTTGGGCAACGATGACTGCAGCTTCGCCAGCTGCGCGTTGAGAGCAGCAAGATCAGCCTCTCGTTGTTGAACCAGCCTCATCGTCTCCGGCAATGGCATGGCCAGTTCCGGGTTGTTCGACGGCGGCGCTTGCTCCTGCTTCAATCGCTCAATCTGGCCTTCCAGACCCTCGATCTCCGTGGGAAGCGTTGCCAGCAATTGTGTTCGCAGCTGTACGCCTTCGTAGCGCAGGGCAAGTTCCCGACCCTTCTCCTCCAGCTGCCTGAGTATCTCTGCAATCTCCAGCTTGTGCTCCTTCAGACCCGCCTTCTGTGCCAGAATTTCCGCCTCCTTCTCTTCATTTTCGGCGGCTTCGACAAGGCGAGGAGGGTTGTCGGTGATGCCGCGGAGGAATTTTTCTTTTGTGACTTGCTCGACGTAGCTAAAGCGGAGCTTGCTAAAGAGTTCCTATCAACCATCTGTAAGCACTGGACCTCAGGACTGGTCGGTAGCTGTGGGCATGTGGATGTATGGGCATATGGGTACCTTGTAGTGCCTCAGGTCAGCCTCCAGCGCCGCAGGATGCGTGTCTCCATTCTGCTCGCTATCGTCCGAAACTGCCGAACTTCGCTTCTGCGACGATTGCGGGACGTCTTTGGGCGAAAGCGTCTCTGCTATCGAGAGAAGCTTGAGGGATTGCGGTTTCTGGAGCTGCGCGAGGGCTGCCTCGGGTGTCGGCGTCTGTGACTTTCTTCTGGGCGCCATGTTGCCAGTGGGCCTGGACGCGCACTGTGGTGTACCGGCGCGGGGTGTCTGTGTGCCTGTGTGTCTGTGTGTTTGTTTTGGCTCGCATCGCCCACCGTAGGGCTGAGTGCAGGCTGAGTGGACGGGCCGAGGCACATCCCCGTTTTGGGGTTGGCGCCATTGCGGCGATGCCGCCTTTCGCCCTGCCTGGGGACATTCGCTGGCACACTCCCCACCCCCACCCCTCACCCCTCACCTCTTACCACCATCAGCAGACGTCATGCTGTACGACAGGATCGACGACGATGACTACATCGCGAATTTGCTCAAGCAGGACGCGAAAGATGCAGCGAAGAAATACGAACTTGTGGGCATCGATGCCTTCAATCCAAAGAGGTGCGTCTTGAGCCTCTTCCACCTCGACTGCGGCTACTCCTGAATGTATACGCATACCTCCTTTACGTTTGGACACGCACTGACAATTCTCAGGTCCAGATCTGGCGCGCCAAAACCAAACACGAATTTCCTCAGACACATCATCCGTCAAACCGACAACCACAATGCGGCCCTGCTGGCGAAGGAGGCGGAGGAATCGAGAGCGCGGCTGAAGAGCATGAACCGGGGCCCAGCATCTTCACGGAGAAGTGAGGTGGAGAGGCGGGCTAGACGCGCCAGCCAAACACCCCCACCAGATGAAAATGAGAGAAGACGCAAGAGAAGAAGACGGCATGACAGCGACGACGACGAGGATACGAGGCACAGTCGAAGAAAGCGCGCAGACGACGCTCGCCTGCACGACCGTCCCCCAAGGAGGGAAGGGGATACAAAGCGGGACAAGAGGAAAGATGAGAGGAGGCACGACAAAAAGGAAAGAAGGTACGACGAAAAAGAAGGAAGGCACGACAGAAAGGAAAGAAGGCACGACGAAAGGGAAAGGAGGCATCGACGGCATCATAGTAGCGAGGAAGAGGATAGGCCTACATCCAGGAAAGGCCGTGAGCTTGCCTCGCATCGCCGGCGGAGATCTCGTTCTAGGTCTACTTCACGAGTCCGTTCTGCATCACCTCGCCCAAGAAGGGACCGCAGATCTTCCAGACATCGCCGCAGATCTCGTTCACCGAGAAGAAGACCGCAAAGTCCCGTGAGATCGTCCAAGAGCGCAACAACCGCCGACGAAGCAAAGCATACAAAGCGACGATCACCTTCGCCTACGTCCGACTCCGACCCACTGGAATCAATCGTAGGCCCCCTCCCACCTCCAAAAGGACCCCCTATCCGCTCTCGTGGTCGTGGCGCACACAAAGCTACCTCTGCGGGTATAGACGCTCGCTTCTCCTCCAATTACGATCCCACGGCTGACGTTCAGATCAATTCTGACGTTGAAGACAACTTCGGCGATGCATTAGAAGCATATCGTGACCGACAAAAGTGGAAACGACAAGGTAGCGACCGGCTTAAAGAAGCAGGTTTCACGGACGCGCAGATCAAGAAGTGGGAGAAAGGCGATGAGAAAGGCGAAGAGGATGTTGTGTGGTCTACGAGAGGCCAGAAGAGAGAGTGGGACCGCAATAAAGTCGTTGATGAGGATGGATACACGGAACTGAAGGCTGATTTCGGAAGATTGACGTGAAGTGTGCCCTATAGATAACCCCGGATAACTGGAACCACCGAATGGCGAACTTTCTTGTCCACTGCTTTTACGAATTCCATTAGTCTTCTTTATCCCCTACCTAGCCTGGTTCGCTTTTACGCTTACATACGTGTCTTGGCAGTCGGCTTGTTATACGAACGGACCAATGAGAGCGGAGTAAGCCGAACATCGTCGGGTGAACGTTCGACCACAAATCGTCGTATAACATTTCACCAACCCTCACCGCTTTGCTCACCGTTCCGAATGCAAAACGAAAGGTCTCTTTTCTACACGTGTCGCCTAATCGACAATGGTCAGAATCGACATCGTGAGAGGAAGGAAAAGGCAGAGAAGAAGAGCTCCCAAGACAAGGTCGGGGTGCATAACTTGCAAGTGAGCTTGAACTACCTCTTCATCCCTAGACAATATAATCTGATTCGGCAAGAGTCCGACGGATCAAGTGTGATGAGACGAAACCAGTCTGCTTCAGGTGTACTTCAACAGGCCGGAAATGCGACGGCTATGCACCGGATGTTGACCCCAAAGCCGTGGCGCTGGCCACATGCACAAATCCAAGCCATGCATCGAATGCGTGCGCGCTGGATCTGTTTAGGGAATGTGAAGATGAGGTCCCAATCACGGCATTGCCTACGCCACCAGACGATTCTTTGGCGTCGTACGAGCCCTCCAATGATCTCTTTTCATCTCCTTTCATGCCTCTGGGCTTCCCGACAAATCATTTGCCAGGTCGGGCATTTCATTACTTTATTTATCGTTCCTCTGTCGACCTTACTGGACCCCTTCAATCGCAAGTCTGGCAAGAGTACGTTCTGGAAGTATGCGCCAAGAGCATCGCTGTGCAGCATGCCGTTGTAGCGCTTTCGGGCTTTCACGAACGGTACTCGTTCCCGACAAATCAGAGCTCAGAGGAACAGTGCTGGAGACAGTACTACCTTGCTGTCAAGACATCAAAGAAGCTCGTGGAGAGAGCTTCTGCGGACAAGAACGCGAGAGGGGGCGTCACAGATGAGATTCTCATTTCGTGCGCCATGTTCGTCACCATCGAGATGCTGTTGGGGAACGTGGAAGCAGCAATCCGCCACCTAGAGTCTGGATTGTCCTTGATCCAGTCCTACATCTCCAAGCGTCGTGCACGGCTCGCTCAAAGCACACTGAGCAGTCAACTCGACCCCCACACCGCTGATCTGATCGACTTCTTCGTACGCCTAGATCTCCAAGTCCTCTCTTTCCTACCGAAAAGGCATCGTTCATCTCCGCATCTGGATCCAAATGCGCCGCTGAGAACACATCGTCCGAATTTCACTATCCTGCAGGTGGAACAACCCTTTCCAAAACACCCCGTCAGTCTCACTCTATCGCTTGATGCGCCGTATTTTGTACTGGTTACGATACTACCCAGCTCCTTTCAAATATTCCGCCTCGATTCCACCAGAGCTCAAACATACACAATCCGAGTTGATTGCCGCACTCGAGGCTTGGAAACATGCTTTCCTGAACGGCAAGGATGAAGATTTCTCTTGGGTCGCCCCCGCATGTGTAGACCCCAACCCCGTGACCTCTCATCTACTCCTCACGTATCACCTCGCCAACCTAAAGCTGCGGACCGCACTCTCGGCTTCCGAACTTTCTTTCTGCGAACCGAAGGTCCTGAGGTCGTTTGGTGCAATCCTGTGCTACACTTTTGTTATTCTGCTCCAGAGGAACCAGAAGCTATATCCTATTTATCTGCCCAGTGGGCAGACGCAGAACGAGTACTTTTTCAGTCTCGAGAGCAGTATCGTTGAGGCGCTGTACTATACGTCGATCAAATGCCGACACCCGATTCTACGCAGATGCGCGGTGGTGTTGTTGAACTGTGCGGGCAGGGAAGGCGTTTGGGATGGAACAATCATGGCCAACGTTGCCAGACATATCATTGGTCTTGAGGAAGGGCAGGTGGAAGAACATGATAGGATGCTCTCTCCACAGGCTTCAGACACTCGGCAAAGCATTCCCAAGGACCTGTATTGCGGGATTTGGAGACTTGCCGGGCAGTTGAATCGTAAGTTGGTGTTGGGTGAAGATCTTGAAGAGCTGAAAGCTTACCGAAAGGAGGTGGTGGGGGAGAAATTGGTGTGTAGTGTGGGTGTGGATATACAGAGGGAGAAGAAGAATGTGGTGGTGGAGTGCGGGTGGTATGTTGGGGGTAATGGGAGATGGAGGTATGAGAGTAAAGTGTTGAAATTCTGAAGACAACGATCGATTAGGTATGCGCATGAAGGTGGTTTCATACGTCTTCCTCACTCAGTCCTGGTCCTTGTCTCCTTCTTCTCCCTCCGAAAAAGTGGGTACCTTTACTTAATTTCATACAGGGTTTGTCTGATTGGTGCAAAGTGCGTCTTTGGAGTGAACTATTCCCGAAAAATCAAGAGCCGCGCACCACTCTTGTACGATCTCGTAATGCCAGCGCGAATGAACCGTGCGTTTCATGCGAAGTATACATAGTAAAAACACTCCTTTTCGTGGTGTACTATACGCGCACACTGGTTGTTTCAAAACATACCCACACCGTTCATTGCAGGTCCTTGGATGGACGCCGATATAAAGTGGGATCCAAATCCTTTTATATTCTGACACGCTTATTCTACGGTCACAGATTTCGAGCTGCATACGAATTCACCTTGAACGAACGAGCTACCAGAAAACGAAATGGTTGCTCTCGAAATCTTCACTGCTATATTGGCAACAACACCTCTGGTCCTAGGGCATCCAGGAGAGACTACAGAAGCTGTGAAGCGTGAAATGGCAATGCGCAATATCCAACATGCAGCAGCCACTCGAGCACTTTCACAGTGCCAGGACACCAATGCAGCCCTCGCACTTCGACGTAACGCGGCCGCGCGAAGAGCAGCAAAGGCAGACCAGCTTCGGGCCCAGCGAGGACTTCAAGCAGGTACATCTCCCAGCCGTACCCATTCCTATACAATCCAGCTGCTAACCGCTCTCAAACCAGAGCACATGTCACATCAAAAACGAGACCTTACAAGCCTGGGCCTCTACGCCTCTCAGTCGCACAATTTGACCTCTTCTACCGACTACACACTGGCTACGCCCGAAGCCACTCTCTTCGCTTCAAACAACACCTGCGCCCTGGTCCCCGAAACCACCATCGGCCCTTACTACGTAACTGGGGAATCAATCCGGTCCAACATAACAGAAGGCCAGGTGGGGATTCCCATGCACATCGACATCCAATTCGTCGACATGAATACCTGTCTCGGCGCCTCGTCTCTTGCCGCAGATGTCTGGCACTGCAACAGCACTGGCTCGTACTCCGGCGTGAACGCGACAGGCGAAGGTGGACTGGATTCTACGTTCTTGAGAGGTGTGCAGATCAGCGATGATGAGGGTGTTGTCGCGTTTGACACCTTATTTCCGGGCCATTATGACGACAGGGTCACGCACTTCCATCTCATCGTGCAATCGGATTACACCACGTTGGCCAACGAGACCTATACCAACGGCACAGCGCTCCATGTCGGGCAGATATATTTCGAGGACGCGTTGGTCGAGGCCGTGGAAGCTACGTACCCGTACAACACGAACGAGATTGCGTTTACGACGTGGGAAGCGGATGGGTGGATGTTGGAGGAAGCTACCACGGATTATGATCCATTCGTTGAGTATGTGCAGTTGGGAGAACGGCTGGAGGATGGGTTGTTGGCGTGGATCACTGTTGCGGTCGATCTGTCGAGTGATCATACGGCGAATGTGACAGGGAGTGCAGCGGCGCATTATTATGAAGGCGGTGGCGTCGCGGTTGAGGGGAGCGGTAAGGGACTGCCGCCTTCGAACCCCAACGCAACAACGCCGTAAATTGTGAAAGAGGTGGTGCCTACCGTTTGTTTTCACTTCCTCGCCCTTCGCATTTTGAGGAGTCGCGGTAATGGCTGATCCGGTACATTTACCGATGACGTTGGAAAAACTCTTCGCTCAAACCCTTCTCTTCTCCCATTTGATGGTGTAGAGATCCACACCACAGACGCCGAGTCGATCCGAAAGTTCATGCTCCGTGCTGCCCCGTCTACAGATCTGTCTGTTGGTCTGTAAAAGAAGAAAAGAAAGGTCGGAATTCTCTAATGAGTGTGGATAGATGTGTTGATTGAATTAACTCTTTTTTCTTCCTCTCTTTCCATAATGACCATAGGCCCCAGTTTTAGGTGGTACTCCACTTGTTTCCCGCTTTCCAGTAGATTTGCAACCATAAAAAGGAGCTCACCGCCCAAATCAATGTCCGGAGGTAAGAGTACTTCTGCTTCGTAATGTTGATGTAGACGAACGTATAGGCTATGCGCAGTGCCAGGAACCCTCCAGCCGCGAAATTCATTGTTCCTGGAGAGCCATTCGTCAGCATTCATTTCGTTCCGCATCATTTTCAAAGTGACAGAGCATGGTGAAGAGGAACATACCAGCAGATAGACCAGCCAGGTTCCCCGCAAGCATCGCTCCAATGAACAGTGGGGCATTCTCAAAGCCGTTCTTATGCGCAGCCTCAGCTCGCTCGTAGCGAGCGAAGACCTCAGCTGAAGCTGCCTTCTGATAGACGGCAGCTGTTTCGGTGCCGCGAGCGTTGACGTTGTTCCATTTGCCGTTGTTGGCTTTCTTTATGATGTTCACCTGCACACTTGTCAGCTCCGTTCAGTGTAATCGATGAGGGGTAAAATGCTCTTACTGCGTACATATGGGGCAGCAAAGTTAGCACCCAGAAAACAGGGATTGCATGTAGGGAGTAGTTCGACATTGTGGTGGATTGGAGCTAGAAAAGCGAGGAACAGGCGATGGTGTGTCGACAGGGTACGAAAAGCATTCCAAAGTTCTTTTATACGGTACCCCGGCTCGGATGACTAGCGCGGGGTTCTGTGACCAGGGTATGTAGCATCAGTGAATAGAGTTGATACAGTCAGTGGCATTCTCAGAATTAGGGCTAGAATGTGAGCCGTGCAATGCAGATTAGGCCTGATTCGATCACGCTAGTACTGCTTGGAAGCTGTTTTGGCCGCATTCGGTTAGTGCGTAGCTCGGGTTTCGGCCAACGCGACGGTTCATCCTTCAACGCCAGCAGTCCTCGAGATCACTTATCCAGACATTCTCCAGACACGCCTCTGTTGAGGCTCCGCATCGTTTCGCATACTCCCGCTCTATTCAGTTTGGAGCAAGTTTAGGCAGCGATAAAAGAGACACGAGTGACTCCCCAGATGCAACGCATCCTCCCAAAGACGCGTCGCTTTCACTTCCTAAGATGCGACATTATTTCCAATACTCGAGAGGCAACAATCGGGGAAACTGAAAGACAGTGAATAACCCCTACCGCTCTCGCATCCGAGAAAGCAACAATTACCGTGCACTGTACGGCCACGGAAATTGTTCCAGCTTTCTGCTTTCTCCAACACAAGTAAATTCGCGCGAGAACGATGAATACATAATGAATTCCCTCTTGTGGACAACAGATTGACCTACCTGTTATGACCTACCTGTTACGGTATGCTCGGCGAGCGCACGATTGAAAGGTTGGCCTATGCGCAGTGACATTAGACTACTGCGTGCATTTCTACACTTGTATCGTATCGGAGAACTTCAGGCTGCGAGTATATCACGACAAAAATGAACTACGAAGCAATGCAAAGGCGGAAGCGAAACGCATCAGATAGCGACAATTGGATCGAGAGACGGTATTCACCATGTGTGTGGCACCAACATGTCGCCGAATACAAAATATGGGAAAGAGCCAGAATGTTTTGGACGAATAATGTACTAATCATGAAATGGTATTTGGTATAAGCTGCCCCATGAAACAATGCCCTCCACGTCCAAGAAGTAGAACAGTGTGGTATGCGAAGGGGAAGGGAGAATCCCCACACCATACTATACTCTTGTGATACCATCACCTCGAGGGGGATTGCAATTTCGACAGAATGATTCTTACTGCTCAACTGACTCTTATCGCACGTACAACAGCAGCCCGCAATTGGCTGCTCGCTGTCTCTTGTTTCCTCAAGCAAACGACCATGTTTCCGCGCGCTTCTCTTATTGTCTCAGACACGCGTTTACGTCAGAGAGCGAAAAGAGAACCACGACTTTCCCTCGCTACTTAAGTCTTCACTTTCACCATCATCGCTCCCAAACCTCCCGATTAAATGTACGACTTTTGTTGCAACTCTGGCGCTTCACATTTCTCTTGCTCGACACGCTCTTATATTTGCGATCAATCGGCCAGTACTATAGCATATCCCCGATCTGCGACTCTCCTCGAGGAGCGACTGTATATGCAGAAAGATACCATGGATTTCTATACGCCGCCCTATTCTTCTGCCACGACCCCGGAGCCACCCAAATCCCAAGACACCTTCGCGCAAGGAGAGCAGACTGCGATCGTTTCTCCTATCAGCTATTTCGACCTCGATTTACGCCCTCCAACCTTCTACATCCCCCATGACATCACCCAAGACGAGGTGGAAGCCGACCCGCAACTCAAGCGCGTGCAGCAAGACCTCCTTATTCTGACGAGCATGAACGACAACAGTACCCTCAGCTGGCGTCCAACCTGGTTCTCGGAGCCTATGTTTGTCTCACATCTCTGGACCTTGCACAATCCTCCGAACGTTGTTACCGAGCCTCTGCCTATGCGCGCCGTATCCGTTAGTAACCGGATCGTGGTACTCGAGCAGGTTATGACACGCCGGATGAGGCGTGAGAGCGACAGACCGCCAGCTTATATCCCTACAGTGGAGGCGTGGGAGCGACATTGTGCGATGTATGGCGCCCCGTGGGATTTCCTGTGTGAAGATCAGGTCAGGCTGTTGAGGTTGGGGTTGGCGAGGGACGAGCATGGGGGACATTGCGGTAAGTACTTTCCCTATTCCTTACTGCGGCGAAGGGAAGGAGCTTCTAACACTTCTACTTAGCACCGCCTTCCTGGCCACTCTACCCAGAGCCGCAACACCCCAGCGACGGTGACTACATCCTGGCTGGCGAGATGCACGACAGTCTTCCGCGCAGATTCCCCGGCATTGGTTCTGCTTCCGACGTTGCCTCTGACAATTGCATTGTCGTCCGGTCCGACGGTGCTTTAGAGGTCCGAGAGAAAGAGTCTGGGCAGCATGTGGGCACGAATGCAAAGGGCAAGCGCTGGAGCTACCTTCCCTGGACTGAGGAGCAAGAGAGGAGCTGCCGACCCCATATCCTGAAACTGAGGTCCTGGAACACAGCTATGAAGGGTGAGACAAAAATGGCGATTCAGGGGAGTACGGAAGTGAGGTCAGCTTCAGAGATGGAGATTGCTATGGAGGTGGAGACGGAAGGATGAGATGAGCGTAAAAGCGGTGGAATGGACTTGAGAGGATTGGGTATTTGACGGTTGGAGGAATGGAATGCACAGCAAGAGCAGGCGTTGAGCGGACTTGGCTGGTAGTGACGGGTCTTGTTTATTTTCGAGGTCCAGCAGATTCTCTGGATTGGTATACCCATACCTACGCATAGCGCTGGGGTGAACCGATAAGCGTTGTTTTGGCCATGCAGGTATCGATTCGATATGCCATCTAATGATCAACTTCATGTCACATTCAACCCACGAATCTCCTCGCTAAATTTCTTAAGTGTCGTACTCCAGCGCTGCAAAACAATACGAGTATAAGCAGAATCATAGGGCATCTTCGGTCGAATGTTTTAGTCTATGCGTCTCGTGTATGCAGCAATTTAGGCGTGGGAGAAGTCACCAAAACCAAAAGCTACATTGGTCTTTGGAAAGTACGACTATTAAGCGAGCTTGTAGTCAATTCGATGGCGGGTACACTTTAACAGCTAACGGAAGTATGTAACATAGATGACCTACGCTAGCGAGAGGATTTATTCCTATGTCCATCATATACCGACTGATTGGTCTCGGCTGCGGATCCTCGATGCACCCCGGAATAGTTGTCAACATGGTTACCTTGACGTTCGACTTTGACCTTTTTCACATGTGCAGCAACCACGGTCGCTCCTCCAACTTTTCGTAACCCGGTAAAAGAACATCTGTCGAGAATCGGCCCAGCAATCTCTTTTACGTTAGCTTTCCAATCTATCTGCCAGTCCTCACTCCATGGAGCATTCTGGCTCAACTCGTATTATATTACCCGGGGCAAATGTACCCTTGCGTAATCGCCAGGGCAGTGCGGTTCCGGACCACAGCACGCATGGAGAAGCGCAAATAGATTGCCTGTAGATTGCGCTGCCACGAGGAGGGCTGTCCTGGATGGGGAAACGGACCTTTTAAAGCATATATCATGGAGGACTCGAGGGAGTGAACGGTTTACTTTTAGATTGGTGCGCAAAAGGTACTTCCTTCTCGAGACGCTTAAGAATGGCTTGAGACCACCGCTGCCTATGCCTAGTGTACCTTTTGTTTGCCTTTGATAGCGGTGAGAGAGCGGAGCATTGGCGGCAGCCTGGCACTACTGTTCAAGTGAGTGGGCAACGCCGTTTGTCCCCCACCGGTGACTAACGTCTTGGGCACAGGGTATATATACCTTCACGCCCCTCGCTCGTAGATACCGACACAACGATTCCCCCACAACCAAATTTCCACAACTCCTACTACCACCAATTGCTCCTCGGCAACCTTGCTCGTTTCTCAGTCAATCGAATACCTTCAACCAACTCCTCTTCAACCAACTCCTCTTCAACCAACTCCTCTTCAACCAGCTCCTCTTCACGAACACGACCCACGATGAAGGTTTCCGCTTTGATCACGCTGGTCGCGGCCACCCTGGCGCTTGCTTCACCCGCAGTGGTATGTCCTCATCGTATTCGCGTCGATACAGTGAACTGACGACCTGCAGGTCAGCCTTGAGCGTTCCGTGAAGGTTTCACGCGATGCCGAGGGTACCAACATCTTGACCCCGTGTGTCGAGTGTCCCTGCCAGGGATTCACGGGCGAGTGCACCTGCGTATGTATCCCACCTGTTCCCGTTTTTTGACCGCGCACTGACGAGTCGAAGGTTCCGAACGGTTGCTGCTGCACTTGAACGACTCGACGGAATCGACAGGCGCAAGATGGACACATGATGGGTCTTCTTGCATGATTGCACGATTGCACGATTGTGCATTAGTTTGAACGGCGGATTTCCAACGCCTGGCCATGCATATGGTCCGAGAGCTGATTGAGATGGATGGAAGTGCAATTCAAATGAACGATTCAAAAATTCCAATACTTGACTGAGAAAGGAAATCGTGAGCTGACTTCAAAGGTGACGATGCATGAGATGTTGGATGTTGGATGTCAGGTGCCCGATGTTAGATGCCAAGCCCAAACAGTGGGGCTCGGCTAGACTTGCCTTGCATCGCCAGCTCCATCAAAAAAGTTGCGGCCATCACCAACGACGATTCCACTGCACTCCCCTCCACTCCACCGCATCGACACCCCCCGCCATGTTCCAGAACATATGCGCCATCCCGCTCGACTACGACCTCTTCACGCAGGCGGTGCATCCCGAGGCGCCAATTGTCTCTGTCGGGCTTGCCTCGGGCCACGTTCAGACGTATCGACTCCCCGCGGGAACGAGCGACGACAGTGATGGCGATGGGACGCTGGCTTCCGAGAATGGGTTCGGCCACATAGAGACGGCGTGGAAGACTCGGCGGCACAAGGGCAGCTGCAGGTGCTTGGCGTATAGTCACGATGGTGCGCAATTGTACTCGGCGGGTACGGATGGCATCGTGAAGGTTGCGGATCTTACAACGGGCCAGGTCGCTGCGAAGATTGCCGTGCCGCTGGACCCGTAAGCATGCTGCATCGCAGACGCGCCGAATGAAGCATTTCTGACCGACCCATGACAGCAGCTCGGGCGCGATTGATGCACCTTCGATTCTCCACGCCCTCTCCCCACAGACGCTCCTCCTCGGCACCGACTCGTCGGCGCTGCACCTGTACGATTTGCGGGCCCTCGGACCCAAGGCTGTGCTGAAACCGCAGCAAACGCACCACCCCCACGACGATTACATCTCTTCGCTCACGCCGCTGCCGCCGACCTCGGAAAGCACAAGCGGTCTCAGCAAGCAGTGGGTCACAACGGGCGGCACCACACTGGCGGTTACCGATCTGCGCCGTGGGGTCATGGTGCGGAGCGAAGATCAAGAGGAGGAGCTGCTGAGCTCCGTCATGGTCACCGGCCTCTCCAAGAAGGGCACAAGCGTTGGCGAGAAGGTGCTTGTTGGGGGTGCAAGCGGTATCCTTACCTTGTGGGAACGAGGCGTGTGGGACGACCAGGATGACCGTATTGTCGTCGACAGGACCCCTGGAGGTGGAGAGAGTCTGGACTCGCTCGCGCTGCTGCCCAACGGTGTCGGTCCACGAGGAAAGATTGTTGCGGTTGGACTCGGCAATGGAGTGATTCGCTTCGCCAAGATTGGCTCCAACAATGTAATTGGGGAGCTTTCCCATGACGAGCTCGAGAAAGAAGGCGTCATTGGCTTGGGCTTCGATGCGGATGGACGAATGATCAGCGGGGGTGGGAAGACGGTGAAAGTTTGGGGTGAGAAGGGCATGGACGACGTTGGGGACGAAGAGGATGAGCCTGCCCGAGGTGTTACGAATGGCACGAAACACCCGCTGAGCGACGACTCTGATGAGGATAGCGATGAAGAGATGGAAGACAGCAGCGACGAGGAAAAGCCGACGCAGAAGCGAAAGAAGAGGAAGAGGAACAAGGGCAAGCAGCAAAAGGGACACGGCATTCTTGGCTTTTCTGGCCTTGTGTGAAAACAAGCTCATCTCTCAGTTGATTTTGGTCTAGATACCTTTGGACGACTTGTTCGGGGACTCGAGACCCAGCCGGTATAATGGGAAGCGGTACCGACGTACCGACAACACCGAGCATCTTGTACACTAGCGCCAGCGGAAAACAATCGATACCCAGCAATTGACACTACTGTACAACATTTCGCGCGAGTTGGTACATCTTTCATTCGCCGTGAATCCCATCTTGTCCATCAGGCGTCGAATCCTCAGATTTGGGTCAGGGTTCTATTCAAAAGGATTTGTTTTTTGTATGACGACTGCTGACTTTTACTAAACTACACTATTCACCAGTGCTCTCATATTCTTACCTTCTCGCCATACCCAAGTACTATATCTCTACCCGTTCCAAGTCACTTTCAGCGTCTCAATGTTTCACGTATCATTTTCTGACGCGGATCTCGCCATCCGCACCCAACATCACCTTCTTGGCGGAATTATTCCTCAATCTCGATAGTCTCGTCTGGGTCACACATCGGCTCGTTGTATACAAGTTGTATCACCATACCCCGGAATTTTCCACATTTTCCCCATTTTAATTTATCCCCTGCTTCACTATTGGCTCGTAGTGTCTCGCTTAGTATCCCAAGAACATTCTATGATCTTTCTTGATTGCTTAATCTAACAACGACGGGCTCGATCCATGACGGACCGCGAATTCCGTGGTGGATCGGGTTTGGGGGATGAGGTGAGGCTTGGGAGGCGCGTGGCACTATACGAGATGGGACATTGGTTGGTAAATGCGAGGGCAGAGGAGCCGATAGACTGCCGATCAAGGGCCCTCATTGTAGGTGTGATATCGAATGGCGGGCTGGGTTTGGGCACAGGATTCTGGCTACTAGCCTGGTGTCTATCTATATATCGCGACTGATCAGCATCATATAAGGTCTCACGACAAAGTCAAGCCCTCAAAGCATCCAGGAAGTCAGCATGAAGTTCACATCCTCCCTCGCCCTCGCCGCCGTCACGGCTTCTACCGTCTCTGCACACACTATCTTTGTCTCACTCAACGACGGTAAAGTCGGAGATGGCGTTCGCGTTCCTTCCTACGATGGCGTACGGCTTCCCTTTCTCCACACCCCATCTTCACCCATTTACTAACAAACGTGCGTCCCGTAGCCCATCACCAACGTAGCCTCCAACGACATCGTCTGCAACGGCGGTCCAAACCCCACAACTGCCACGTCGACCGTCATCAATGTAGCAGCCGGCTCAACCGCGAAGCTGACATGGCGACACACGCTTACTTCTGGATCCGGTGACGTTATCGATGCAAGTCACAAGGGCCCGGTCATGGCATATTTGAAGAAGGTCAGCGACGCCAAGACGGATTCTGGGACGGGTTGTAAGTTTGAATCTCTACCTCGACTTTGCCTTTCCCACCCGCATCGGAAGCGAAGGGCAGCGAAGATTGTCAACGATGAGTGCAAGATGGAGTGTCTGCTGATATTGCTATCCAGCCGGCTGGTTCAAGATCGCCGAAGACGGCCTCGATACCAGCGGGAAATGGGGCGTGGACCGTCTAATCGCCAACGGCGGCGTGCAAACCATCACGATCCCTCAGTGCATTGCCCCAGGCCAATACCTCCTCCGCGGCGAGCTCATCGCCCTCCACGGGGCCCAGAACTCGCAGGGAGCGCAGTTCTACATGGTAAGCCCGACAACCCTCCCCCACCTTTATCATTCGTCTCCTGGGATCCGACGAAGAAATGGTCCGAATGGGATGAGAACTGACGGGAGGCAGGAATGTGCCCAGATCAACATCACGGGAGGAAGTGCGAGCAAGACGCCGGCGAGTGTTAGCTTGCCCGGTGCTTACAAGGCTTCTGACCCTGGAATCTTGTACAACTTGTACAGCGGCCAGAAGACGTACACTGCGCCGGGACCGGCGGTGTTTACGTGCTAGGTTGATGAGTCTCGGGTGGAGGAGAGGGAGAGAAGAGGTGGAATCGCATTCTTGTAGGTGCATACAGGTCTGTCTCTGATGACAGGTTTGAATTGATGCATTCATCTATGGATAGATTATTCCATCATCAACTATATACGTATAATCAAAATGGACGAAACGGGCAGTAACTATTCAGATGTGTGACCAGTGGCCGCAACCTTCGTCCGGGTCTTCTGTTTCTCTTCAGTGACCTTTTCCCGCCAGCCTACTAGATGTACGTCTCTGTATCGGAACCTTTCCCCCTTCTCGAGCCACGCCATCTTTCCTCTTCGCAACCTTTCTCTGAGCGGCCTGTTTTATAGACGACCACTCTTTCCAACTGCGCCGTTCTTGTTTGTCCTTTCAGCCTTCGGCCGGTCCATGCTGGTTGAGACTTCCTCTCTCTTCCTCTTCTCACTGCTCATAGCCTTGGCTCTGGACACGGGCGCACCCCTCGGCTTCCCCTTCGCCTGTGCAGCCGCAGCAGGCAATCCCCTAACCAACCCGCCCCTCGTAGTCTTCACGATGCCAATCTTATGGCTGAGTTGGCCTGCATCGAGCGGGGTTTCCGAAATCCCAACCCCTCCATCCGAGAGCTTATCCTTCTTCCCACGGCGAAGGAGAAGACCGTCAGCAGGTGTATTGGGCGGAACTATCGATCGCGTTTCGGAAAACGGTACATCATACGAATGCCGTTTTCTCGTAGCCTCGGTGTCGATGGGAGCGTTCGACGACTTCGGTTTCTCTTTCCTTTTGGTGCTTTGAGACTTTGAAGTGGTTGCGCTGGTCGTAGAAATAGAGCCTCGATGGCGATGGGTCCCTAAAGATGGCGAGGGGGTAGGCGCTGATGATCTGCGCCCTCTACCGTGACTATTCGCATTCGTATGCTCATCCTCTTCAAGGCTTATAGTGGGCTTCTTCCTCACAGTCTTCGGTCCCTTCTCTGCAAACGGATTACCGGTCAAAACATCCGAAATATTGTCTTCTAGAGTGGGTAGATCGTTGAAAGATATGAAGCCCTCTCCGTCATCATCATCATCGGGCGACGGACTTGTCTCAATGAAATCTGCATCTTGTGATGATACAACGAACCGTCTTCTCGTATCACTGCCACTACTCGCATTCGATATTTCAGACACCTGGTGTGTATCATCAGGGCCCACGGGTGCGAGTTGTTGTGCATTTCGAGGGATCTCGCCGATCTGGACTCTCGAAGCCATACCTTTTCCTTTACCCCTCATTTTCAGTTCTGCCGCTGGTTTCCATCTTGTAAGGGCTGGTGAGCGGCATCCAGAGGACGAAGATGAAGGTGGAATATCTCGATAACTAGGGTCTTGAACCTTGCCGCGCCTTTTCCGAACCTTGAACATGACGTATTCGTACGAAGATGCGCTTTCCGGAATGTCTTTGTATATATCATCATCCTGTCCCTCGATATTTCCAACTTTATTTTTTCCCTTACTCCCCGTGGACCTCGTGCTTCGAACTGTAACATGACCTGTACGACCAACATCCCGTGACCTCAAAGACCCAGACACAGTATCAATTTTCAATGCCGACTTCCTCGGCACCTTCGCCTTCCCCATCTCCTTATCCGCGCTTCTCAAAGTCATCCGTCTTAGACTCGCTGTACCGGTAGTTACCGAACTCACATCCGCATCCGCGCCCCCCTCACCACCATCTTCAAAGTCATTATATGCAACTCTCCTCTCCACCGTAACCGGCGAAAAAGACACCTTTGTCGTCCTTCTTTCCGGGCTGGGCGCTGTGACCCCTTCCTCATCGTGTCGTTGTCGCTGATCGTTTTCGAGGTCTTGTGTGCTGCGCTGGAGTTGACGAATTCGTTCACTGCTCCTTCGTCTCTTCATTTTGGGAACGGCGTATAAAGCGTTGATGTCCGAATTCTCCGCACTCGATTGTCTCCTCTTCGTCTCGTCAATCGTTCTCATCTCACCGTTATTCAAGGGGAAAAAGTGATTCACCTCGTTATGATGCATAGCGACATGGTTCCGCGTGTCATACAGATTTAGCGTTCCATGACGCTTGGCACATACGATAACATCGCCATCATCCCAGGTATGGCGCCGTCGCGGAAATCTACGTGCATGGAGCACAGTATAGAATTCTTCTTTAAGTTGAGCGATAGGGAGAGATTCGATGGTGGCGTTGAGCGCTACGTCGTTTTCGTATCTGTGGAGGAAAAGATCTTCCCACTCGAGGCGTTCGAGGTGGCGCCGGTTGTTTGCGGAGTTGGTAGTTGGTGTGGATGGGTGGCGGAGCGGTGGGTGAGATGGAGAGTGTGGAGAGTCGGGGATACTCTGCATCCAATCGGTGACTTCGCTTGAACGCCGTTCGAGGGCTTCTAGGCCACCCATGGTCTGGAGTAGCTCCTTTGGATCATCTAGATCCATGGTTTTCGGCACTTCAACGGTGTTCCAGTACGCATTGTCGTCTCGTGTCCAGGGCTCATCACCTACAATGGCTTTGATGGGCCGTGTGTCGTTCAAAACTTCAATGGCTGCAAACTTCTCTGCCAGGCTTGTGATTCCGGAAGGTGGGTTGATGGGTGGAGCTGTAGGGAGATTGCCACCTGGGCATAACATGGGTAAGTTCCTGATCAGCCTTGACCATTCTGCAGTTTTGCCTTCAGCAATCCATCGTTCTCGGGCTTCTTTCAGAACAGTTCCCCAGCCTTTGTGGTAAAGATCCTTCTCGAAAGCCCAAAGCGCAGCTTTGTATTTTGATAACTTTGGTGGTGAGACTGAGGGCCTAAATTTGCACGGTACTGGCGTTCGTTTGACCAGCATCTTCTTGGTCTGTGGTGAAGTAGTGACACTTGCACGTGTGCTACGTCGGCCACTTTGCAACTGCCCATCCAGCCATTCCGGATTTGGCTCCGTGGGATCTTCCCACTCACCAGGCGTTGCCCAGAAGTAATAATGCGGGAGATCCATCTCCGGAAACCGAACGTAGAACAGGTTATCGACACTCTTCTCCACCTCATCGTCATCTTCTAGAATTGGATAGTCGAGATAAGAAGGCATATAGCAGATGGGAGGTCGATACAGGGACACAGCAAAGACATCCTTCATCTTCTGCCTCTGGTCCTGTAAACGTTGTGCCGCTTTCCTTCTGGGCTCGGTTTTATCAATCGCCCTGTTCCTTTTCCGCTCAAATCGTCTATACTCTTTTTTCTTCTGCCACTTGGCGTACACATCAACGAGATCTTTCTTGGAAGTGCCTCGGGGTGGGAGGTGCAAGTACATTCTCCCATTCCACCACTGCACCTGTGTGCGTTTTGCCCAATCTGCACCGCGCTCGATGATAGCTCGTTGCAGCTGGCCATACATGACACCATTGCGAGCGCAGTCTTTTGTGTGTTCCGATAGCGGGAGCACAAAGTCTGGGCCAACGTCCTCTGAATACTGACGACCGGGTAGTTCGACCTTCTCCTTGCTGAAGGTTGTGACGAGCTTCATAACTGCATACGGAAGCTTCCTCGGTAGGAGCTCCGGCTTGATCTTGCGCAATCGGCCTGTTGGTGAAAGCGGCGAGGGCGGTGGATTGGATGATGGAATGCCGGCGTGTGGCCATTCGTAGATTCGTAGTCTCTGAGCCGGATAGGTTGGCTCAATAGAGTGTTTTATTGAAGGCGTCGTACTCAAGCTCGCGTAATCATCCTCTTGATTGAACCCCTCTGGCTCGTCATCAGTGGTATCGCTCACATAGTCTTCACCGGCGGCCCTCCTCCTCTCCCTATCTTGCTTCTTCTTCCCTCTTTCCAGCTGTTTCTCCCTTTCACGATCCTCCCAATCGTTTCTCCTTTTACGCGCCGCTCTCTCACCCATGCGCCTTTCCAAATCGTCGATGCGGTCCTTGTTCGCCAGCACGCGTATCATTTCGGCCTTGCTCATGTCCTTTTTGTACAGGCCAGCTTCTTCGGCAGCTCTTCTCAGATCGAGGTGATGCATATCATCCCAATGCGTGCCTGTCTTGTCCTGCTCTTTGACTTCCCACCTTCCACCGCGGGCGTGTGGAACTGCCTGGGGCGCTCTTGACCGTGCTTCGGCCTCTGATGAGTCCTCGCCGGAGTAAAGATCTCCGAATTTGGCTTTGGGTTTTCCCTTTGGCATTCTGGCGAGTTTTGATCGTCTTTGACAGCAGTTTTGTGGCAGAAATGTATCGATTGAGATGGATGCTAATTCGAATACGGTCGTTTTAATCGAGCAAGAGTCAGTTGGGGTGATGCTAGCGATGGACGAGCACGAAAGTGGAAATTGCCACCGACACTCGAGCTCTTCTTTGTCATGCTGCATCTGGAAATCCTGTTGACATTAACGTGAAGGGGTTGCGAGCGGGTCTCTTTGTCCTACATCACAGCGATCAGTGCGACGAATGACTGGTGCAACACGAAACCGAGCACATTGATAAAAAAAAGAGCGAGCCAAAAAGCCTCTTGGCCAGACAGGATGAGCTTCATGTATTTGCGAATCCTAGGGTATCCCACTGCTCACTATTAGTACCGTACAAAGACTTTGACATCCGGAAAAAGGCAAAAGTAGATGACATGCTCACAATTCCGATTTCTCTAAATATTCACTCCGCGCATGGGCGTCAGACTGGAAATGGTCCTCTAGCTCCATCCACTCCGCTGTAAATGCCGTAACCAATCTTGTCCAATCTTCCACCGAATCCATGTGTAAATGCTCTCCGTCATCGGTAATCTCATGCCACTGGTACGGGAAGGGTGTGGGTATCATGTGCAAAATCTCGACGCCACGCGCCATGAACGGGATATGGTCATCCTCAACAAAGCCTCCGAAGAAGTTGTCATCCTTGTTCGCCTTATCTGTCAAGAAACGAGGTTCCGCGCGCTTCTTATTGTCGCGCTTTGCCAATTTGGACGGGTGGTTTGGCGACGATTTGAACAGTCCCAGTTCTCGCAGGCGGCGTTCGAGCGTCGCCATGTGGTTGTATGCCCAGTGTGTGGTCTTGAAGTATGAAGGTACAGTTGGGCTTGCGCCGCCCAATAGGTCGAGCAGGAGGAAGAGGTCTATTGAGTTGAGAGGCGTCTTGTATGTGGATGCGACGGGGTGGTAGGCAAATTCCCACTCTTCAGCGAGGGCGCTGTAGCATGTCAGTGCTCGTTCCCTCTTGGAAAGATGCTGGACGTACCGCGCTCCATATAGACTGTCTGACGCTGTCCAGCTCACAAAAGCTTCCTCTCCATCCAGCAGCAAAATCTGCACGCCCTTCTGCTCGTCCATGGCATCCAAGTCGTCGTCAGCCATAGCCGCCCACTTCTTTGTCAACGCCTTGTCAACACTACGGGCCGCATGTAAAATCATCGCGCATGGCACAGCGCTATCAATCGCCCCAATAAAACCCTCCGGCGTCAACTTGCTATCATAATGCGCAACGAGCGCCAGTCTGCCCACATCGCCAACCTGTGCATTCGGCGGGTCGCGGGTCGCTATAATGTTCACGAACGGGACCGGCTTTCCCTGGCTCAGGGGCGTGGTCGATGTTGAATTGTGCAGCTCAATCCTCCAATCTGGCAGCTCCTTCTGGATCCAATCGACGAGGTGTTGCCGCACGGCAGCATTGCCTTCGGTGCCTGATACCCGTGTACGGAGGATGGGCGCTAGGATGTTGCCTGTCTTGATATCGAATTCATCGCGGGGACTCGGGAAGTTCTTGAGCGTGTCGTCGCTAATGGCACTGTAGGCGGTTGTGGGGGAGAGCAGAGAAACGAACGAGAGAAACGCTGCGAAGAACAACATGGCGAACTGCGAAGACAGGAGCACAGAAGCTGATCATATCATATCATCCGGTCAAGAGCGATCGAAAGGGAGAGGGGAGGGGGCAGCATACTGAGTACCTACCGTGTCACCGTGTGAGGGTCAGAGCAGATCTCAAACGACGACATGAATTGCTCGGAATGCTTCCGCCGATCCGGGTCCCGCACGTGACAGCGCCACCCTCCACGTCGATATTCTTCCCACATTGGCAAGAGAGAAAAAAGTAAGAATTCAACCTGCATCCATCCACTCCCATGCCGCTGCTTTCGTGCTTCCCCAATCATTCCGTGCAGCTGTAGCCGCCAAGAAGAAGGCGAGGAAAGTGCAGCCGAGCCCCCGAACATCTTCAATGCGTCTGGCCTCCTCCGTCACCGAAACCATCAATTGAGATGCATGCGCGCCTCTTTTCCTTCGCTCAAGCTTTCAAAAGCACGAGACAGTGGACGCGACTCGGTTCATCCAGCCCGCGGCCTCGAATAAGCCAGTTTGTGTGCCAGGCATGTCGGCATAAATTCTCGACCTCTCCCATCTTTCGCAAGGTCACGCAGGCTGCGAGGAGGAATTATGCCACCGTATCAAAAAATGTGAAGGCCACTACGGAGAAAAGTGAGTTCGGTTCCACAGTTTATAGAGAGAGAGAGTGTGTGTGTGTATGCTGATAGATCAGGATATCCGACCGAACTCTTAATTTACGATGCCGGAGAAACGCGCACCACCTATGTCGCCTTCTGGAAGACGGTGGTCTTTCTGCAGTTTGGCACCTGTGTTGTTCTCCTCACCCCTATGCTCTACAAGAACGAGAACCAGCCGAACAAATATCTTCGTACCTTTCAAGCCGTCGGAGGTAAGCTGGCCCATGCACAACAATGCTCCCTTTTCTCTCCTCTCATCATCATCACGTGTTATGATTTGCCCAACTGGACTGCACGAGCTTCCCGACCCTGATTACCACAACAACTGACACCACGCAGTGACAATTCTGGCTGCCGTTCCATGTGCCCTTCTCTCCTTCTTGACCGCCCCCTACGTTTCCCAGATCCACATGCAAATCCCGCACAATGTCACCCACTCCCTGACCGCCCTGCGAGCCTTCGCCCGCAACCCACCCCCAACAACGCGTCTTCGGTTCCTTACTCTCCGCGTCTTTCCCATTGGAAAATTCACCTCGGCCTACCTCTCTGAAATGCGCGCACTCCCCACTCGCAGGTTCCGCATGGCGAACCTCGAAAGGATCAAGGGAAAGCATTGGGAAGCCGAACAGAAGGAGAAGAGCTTCGGGAAGAAGATTTGGGAGCTTGTCAATGAACCGAGGTGGAAGTTTTATGTCAAGGAGGGGCATGCGTATACGATTAGGACAGGTGTGCCGGGAGTTTGGGAGGAGATTGCCAGCGGGATCCAGGAACGGACTCTTAGGCTGGGGGGGAAAGGTGCGGAGAAGGGTGTCTTGGGCAAAGGGAAGGGTCTAAAGAAGGGGGTGGTGACGGTGAAGAGGCCGATCGCGGTCGCGGATAGGGTTAGGAGACAGACTTTCCGCTCACCAACAAAATGAAGTGTGTACGATCTATCGTGAGGAAGGATGTGTACGCAGTCGGGACTGTGTAGAAAACTCATGTATGTATAATTACCTTTGTATTGTAATCATGCAAAGTCACAAACATGGCTTCTGGTATCAAGCCACCAACGTGGATATCGACGCCATCATCATTTCATCTCCATACGACACCATCCTACACCACATCACACCGTCCCTCCCTATATTCACCCTTTCCCAATCCATTGTTAACCACATGCCCATCACACAACCGTCTCCTTCTCACTCGTCACAGGCTTATGCTCCTCCTGCACAACAGGCTTCTCGTCCAACGCCGCCGGCTCACTGGCGGGACTATCTGTCACACCCAGTCTTGCCAACAAGTCAGCCAAGCCAACGTCAGTATGCACCTCGTTCCACCTTTCCTTCTCTCTCGCCGCAACACCGACGCTGCCGAACAAGATATCCATTTCCTCGAGCGAAAGACCTTTGGTCTCGGGAGCGACGAGCCAGATGAAGATGGCGCCGCCAAAGGTGAGGAGACCGAAGAAGATATAAGTACCGTAGGTCATGCTGCGGAGCATGTCGGGCGTCACCTGGCCGACTATGAAGTTATTCATCCTGGAAGAACATGTCAGCCGTGCGTTTTTTTTTTCGGGAATCGAAAGAGCGAGACAGACCAGTTGGACGAAGCACCAAGAGCGATTCCGTATGGACGATTGGACATGGGCCAGATCTCAGCAATGACGATCCAGGCGCAAGGTCCCCATGAGTATCCAAAATGGACAACAAACAACCACACCATGACAACAGCAGCCCAGCCGGCGGATTGGTGGGATTCCCAGTCGTCTTGATACGTCGCGGTGATGGCAGCCTGCGAGGAATATCAGTAAGCAGGTCCTCGGAGGTTTCCCAAATTGCACTCACGATGATGAAATGGCAGATAGCCATGCCCACCGCGCCAATGATGAGCGTCGGCTTTCTCCCCCAGCTATCCACATACATGACCGCCGGAATCGTGGCAAGGAACATGACAATACCGACTACGCCCGTGGCGAGCAGCGAAACCGAATTGCTGTTCAATCCAAGCCCACCAAAGATGGTTGGCGCATAGTACAGTACCGCGTTGATACCTGTCCATTGCTGGAAAAACATGGTCACCGTAGCTACCACGACACGCTTGAACATGGCCTTGGTCTTGAACAGACTTCCAATAGCGACAAATTGCAGCTTGAACGTGCTCAAAGCAGACAGGTCCTGCAAATGCGGAAAGTCCTCGGCAAGCGTCTTCTTCTCGAAGAGAGATTGGGCCTTGATTTCCGCGTATTCAAGCTCGATGAGGTCGTTGTCTTCGGGAAGATTTCGGAGACGGGCCAGCACGCGCCGCGCTTCGGCTTCGCGGCTGTGATGAACCAGCCAACGGGGCGAGAAGGGCATGAAGATCATACCGACGCCAAGGAGAAGGGCGGGGACGAGTTGAAGGCAAAGAGGCAAGAGCCATGCTGCTTCTTTCTGACCGCGACCCGTGCCACCGATGAAATTTGTTCCGTAATCAATCCAGAAGCTGATCATGATACCGAGCGTAATGGATAGTTGTTGAAGACCGACGAGTGCACCGCGGACTTCGGGTGGCGCGATTTCGGCGTTGTACATGGGGACAATCATGGAGAGGGAACCGACACCCATACCTATTCGCGGTCAGTATGCCTCTTTTTTTTCTTTCACGTTTCTTCTTGTTCGGCTTACCGGTGATGAAACGACCAGCGAGGATGGAATTGTGGCCAGCGGCGGTGACTGAAGTAGTTTGGATGATGACACCCAGAATGAAGATGGCTACGTTGACGAGAATTGCGTATTTCCGAGATAGAATCTCAGCGAGGAAACCAGAGTACATGGTTCCGAGCCAAGCTCCGAGCTCAAGAATGGATACAAGCCAACCTTGCTTGGATGCGTTGTAGGTGAGGGCCTCGGGGTCCTCTATGTAGTTGCCCATATCTACAGGTCCTGATTAGCTTCTCTCTTGTTACATGAAACATAAAAAAACATCTGAACATACGCTCCTTGAAGCTCGTCATGGTCAGAACCCCAGAAAAAACACCCTGATTATACCCATACAGCAGCCCACCCAAGCAAGCAAAACACGCAATTCCAAAGACCCTCAAATTCTTTACCAAAGCCGCCGGCCCTGGTTGAACCTGGAAGGCCTTCCGGCGCGCCAAAGCAGCGGCCTCGAAGTCATGACCAGATCCACCGACAGGCGCCATATTGTCTTCTTCTTCTAACAATCCTTCCCTTTCACTATCTCTAATCTCTGTCCAAAAGCCAAAGAGGTCCAAGACGGAATCGAGGAAAAAAAGGGTTTGAGCTCTCCGAACCTGTGGAAACGCTGCAGGACGCGACCCTTTCTAATACCCTGCGCGCATGGTCCGCGCCGTGATTCATACCTTAATGCACCTCTGTATACAACGATGAGCAACACACGGCATATGCGCACCTGGTCTCGGGTAATTGGGGTGGAGATCTCGAAGGCCGGTTCGAAAGCGTTGAACGATGGCGGCTAAATTGTTCGGTTAAGCTGATTGGCGCTTGACGGTGGGCCTTTCGTTGCTAGAATGGGGTCGTTCACCCGATCCTGTTCGCCGGTATCGTTGTCGGGAGTATAGTACGAAACCCCGCCTCTGGTAAGCTGACCGCATGGCTACCTCACGCTTTATATATATCCTCATGCTGGAGACGTCGCTTTTAAGACCCTTCTGTGACACTTCTTATTTTTCAAGTGTTGTAGACGAAAGATGGATCATGACTCTTGCGCATCCCAGAAACAATCGATATGAGTGTCGAGTTAAGCTTCGAAAAGGATGACCCGAATACCCCGCGGGGCAGAGGCTGGCAGAAACCAAGTGCAGATCGTTGGCTATTCTGCCTAAATTCCGAATAATAAGATCCAAGGAAACGAATCATCCTAACTGAGCCTAGGCGAGGCGATCCAGGTGTATGGGAATGAAGAAATGGGTAGATTAGCGTAGATGAAACAGAAGCCTTTCATGGTCGAGAGTATTGTAGTGAGTGTGGATGAAGAGACGGGGATTCGTGGTGGCATGAAAATGGAGTGGACAAAACAGGTGAGGTAGATGGAGGGTGGTTGTTGACCGCCAGAGGTGTGACGAGCGGTAAGTGTTGTTTTGATTGGTGCGCTGCCTGAAGCTGCTTAAAGGAACTCGTTCCCCCTCGGAGCTCACCAGCAATATCCACCACAAGCGCCAGCAAACGGTAAAGCTTACGCAACGGCCAAGGTGTCCTTCCCTACGGTATTGCATTCCTTTCAAACCCTCTCAAAAGAACAGCCTCCCCGATTCCTCAAAGACCGTTTGTCCTCTCCGCGACCTCCCCGCACGTCCGTAACACCAGCTTGAAGCGCACTCCAAGTATTTCTGGCACCATGCTCGTTGGACAGCCACGAGTAGACCTGTTCCGCGGTCCTAATATTGGCTCAAAGAAAGACTTGAAGAACCTCTGCGAAGTCGAAGATTATGAGACTGGCGCATTCAAACGCACAATATTCGCCTACGTCAATGACCAGGATGTGGCATGGTTCGGTCAGACACCCAATATACGAAAGTATGATTTGACCGTTGAAGACCTAAATCGACTCTTGCAAAGAATCCCAGATGAGAAGATCTATCCGCTGATAACCTCGGCCATCTCCACCGTCTCAGATGCAGATCGAAGGAATCTCTTCATCAAACGTCTTAAACTACTGTGCCTTGACAACGAAGAAGAGACGAAGCTCTTGCCCCGAATGCTCCTCGAGGAAGTAGAGGCCTTGGAGTTTCTCAAACAACACCACCATCCGAATCTTATTAGATATCACGGGTGTGCTATCAATCGCGGTCGGATTACTGGAATCGCCCTGGACAAGTATAAAGTTGTTTTACAATATCGTTATGAAGACGTTCCACATGATCTCGACATTGCTGCTTGCATAAATGGCATCCGTGCAGGTGTGAACCATCTCCATTCCCTTGGACTTGCACATAACGATGTCAATCCCATGAACATTGCGCTTGATAGCAATGACAACCCAATCATATTCGACTTTGGATCTTGTAAAAAGTTTGGCGAAGAACTTCTTTCCGGAGGCACATACGGTTGAACGGATGAGGACTATTCTTCGTCTGATCCATGTCATGACAATTCCGCGATAGACAAGATAGAAGCGTGGCTGATAAAAAAGAAGGACACCAATTCAGACGCTCCCTTGTTCTCCAGAGTCATTTAGAACATGCATTGCGATTTGCGAGTCACTTTTGATCACCCTATAACTGTTTCTCTCCTAATACTTCCAATGCGGTAAAAATATACAGTACTCTTGATTATGCCGTCGACCATTCTTTCCTAAGCTTTAGAACGGCTATTGCTCTGCACCCCTGCTCCACCATGGCGATATTGTTAATAATTCTTCTCGGTACTTTTGCACGGTACCATTATATCGGCTGAAGAATATATTACACTATAGAGATCGGTCGGTCGTACTGTATTACCTATACGCTTTACGTAGGCAAGCCCGTTGTGGCGTATCCGGAGCATTTTCGTGTCAGCAAGAGCACATGAGGCGTCACAGCTACAATAGTTGAGTACCTATGGATTAAGTGATGCTTGCGCGATGCAGGGACTGCTCAAGAAACCAAAATTGTAAGTAGATATCGCAAATTTTGTCGGTTGGCTCTGTGTACACACAGATAGTACGCCCAAAGGCGTACCAAGAACAAAGGGGTAGAGGCAAAGATTGTATTCTGTTTGACTCTCCCTCTCACTTCGTACAGAGGAGAGAGGGATCTATATAGCCATCTATCGTATAATCTATAGAGCCATCTATCGTACGATCTGTAGGGTAGCCATCTATCGTACGATCTGTGGGGTAGCCCCTGTTACCAAAGAGCAACTCTAAACCCAGGTGAAACACCACCGTATGGACAGTACGGACACTGGCAGTTTTTCTCTTTTAGAGTTGCTCCTTACCGCTTTGCTATCCGCGCTAATACTAATAGTGTAGGTACAGAGTTCCTTTCTAAAGTCCCTTAATCTTAGAGCGTCCTCCTGATATAACGTAGGACCTTTAGATTAACCCGTGTGAACCTATCCTGTGTCTATCCTTCAAATTCCTTACGCTACTCAATGTAATTGAAAAAGTCGTCGTACTCAAGGAATAGTAGCGTTTATTCTAATTTATACATAGGTGGCTTAGGTATTCAAAGGCGGAGGTGCTTAATAATAGCCGCAGTATTAGGATTGCAGTAGGCCATACAGTAGGCTAGTCGGTAGGCTAGTAGGATATAGATCAAAGTAATTATTACGCCCCAAGGGGGGGGTTTATTATAGGGGGGGGTTTTTATTACGCCCAAGGGGGGGTTTATTACGCCCTAGGGGGGGTTCGTTGCGGGGGGGGGGGTAGGGGGGTTTATTATACCCCAAGGGGGGGGGGGGGGGGTTCATTAACCGGGGGGGTAGGCTTTATACAGGGCCGAGGGCAATAAAGTAACGGGTAGGCCGTAAAGTAACGGGAGGGCCGTACAGTAGGCTTTATACAAGGCGGAGGGCTATACAGTAACGGGTAGGCCGTATAGTAACGGGAGGGCCGTATAGTAGGCTTTATACAGGGCGGAGGGCTGTACAGTAACGGGTAGGCCGTATAGTAACAGGAGGGCCGTACAGTAGGCTTTGTATAGGGCGGAGGGCTATATAGTAATAGGTAGGCCGTAGGCTTTATACAAGGCGGAGGGCTGTACAGTAATAGGTAGTAGGAGGGTAGCCCGGCCAGTATATAGGAGGACGCCTATATAATAGGGATCCTATTTAATAACAATACTGTCATAGTAGTCCCTATTATATAAAGGTTAGGTAATTCACTCGTCTAATAACTCCGTTATTATAGTAGTAAATTACTATCACCTATTCTTAGTACATTACCCCGTATGATAGGTCTAGTGACTACGTTGCCGTCTTATACAGAATATCTCTTTAACCTTGCTAATCTATCTATTAAGTTGGGTACGAAACAGAGACCCTTATCTACTAAAGGGTAAGACTCCGTTTTCAACTTAAGCTAGTTTAACAAGACTAATTAGTGTCAGTTAGCTCTATATATACATAGATAGTACGACTAAAGGCGTACTAAGTAAGAACAAAGGGTAGAGGCAAAGATTATATTCTAGTTAACTCTCCCTCTTACCTCATACAGAG
>JAGQEM010000151.1:0-73422 GCA_019202945.1 Corynespora olivacea
GTATGTGTGTGTGTGTGTGTGTGTGTGTGTGTCGTGGTATGTATACTGATAGGAAAGCAGCGTCCTGCGCGACCAGGCTTTAAAGAGGCCGATCCCACGCGAAGGATATGCAGCGGCAGCAACCGCGAGGCCCGTCCGTAGACTTGGCGGTGCAGATGGAACAGGCTGCCCTCTGCTCGGCCCGCCGTGAAATACACAGACGCCATCCTCGCATCCATGCCACCCCCCCGGTCACCTCTCGTCCAAGGCCGCGCTGAGCGAGCGGAGGGGCCCATCCTTTCTTGTACGCTGGTACGCCGTCACACAGCACCAGTCTCGTGTGCAGAGCCCAAACCCAAAACCCCAAAACGTCCATGGCTCGCGGCTGTCATCCAGATCCACATCCACGCCCACATCCGCATCCGCATCTGCATCTGCACCCACACCCACCCCGTCGCTCTTGCGCTGCCAGGACTCCAGCGCTCGCTAACTGACGACCCTCCCCGGCGGACACGGCTCGATTCGACTAGCAGCATAGCAGCAGGGGGGCGGTGGCTTCGTCCGTGCAGAGGTTTGGGGCCTTTGGGCTGCGCAGTAAGAGGTAGTAAAGTGTCGCCTTCCCGCTCCAACCCTCCCTTTTTCCCTCGTTTCCACTTTCTCGGGCCCGCGCCTCTTTTTCTCCAGTCATTCGAGAAGCACCTCTCCGGATCCGACTGCGACCACACGTCGTGCCTCTCTCCAGCGTCTGTCTGCCCGTCTGCCCGTCTTGCCGCCAGCGCGCGCGGGAGCTTCTCGTCGCGGCTGATCCCCCCAACCCGAGCCTCGGCCGCGTGCACTGCCTTTGTGCCCTTCGTTGCTGACCTGCAGCCGTCTCCAGCGGCCCGCCATCCAACCAACCTGTACCACCTGGGAGCGCGCCCAAGACCGTCCTCCGCACCACACCTCCCCCTTCGCCTCCCTTGAGCTGCCCCAGACCGGCCCCCTTGTGCATGCTCTGATACCCGACTTCCTCCCGGAGCAGCCTGAGCAATGTTTCCTCACCAAGGAGGCCACGGTCAGCTCCCCACCCACTGGCAACCGCCGACCTCGCAGCAGCCTGCCAACGGCGCATACCCACCGCCTCCGGCTCATGTAAGTCTCCCAGCCCCGGGTCATGTGTGCCCCATGCATACACCACGCAACCCTGCCTGTCCGCCCTACACATGCTATAACCTGCCCTCGTGCGCTGACGTCCCTCGCTTCCCAGATCAACACATCGCACCCTCCTCCCCCTCCCCCTCCCCAGGAACCACGACCCGACATGGCAGCCCACCAGCAGCACCAGCAGCCCTACCGTCTGCCGGGCCCTCACGAGTGGAATCGAGGTCCTCCTCCTCCGGACCCCTACCGCGGACAGCCTCCGCCGCCTCCCAACTATATGAGCCAACACCACCAGCCCCCGGCTCCGCGACAGAGGACCGCCATCGCATGTCGATACTGCCGGAGACGCAAGGTAGCTCAACACCAGGAACCTTGGCAGGTCTTTTTTTTTTTTTACTGACACCGCAACAGATTCGCTGCTCGGGCTTCGATGTGACCGACGACGGCCGCTGCTCCAATTGCATGAGATTCAAGCAGGACTGCATCTTCACCCCCGTCTCCGCCCAGACACAGGCCTTCGTCCCGGCGCATACCGTCTGGCGTGGCGTGGGACAGCCTCCGCCCATGTTTGGAGCCTACGGCCAGCCGCTTCCAGCAGCAGGTCCTGCTGAAGGATATGGCCAGCAACCGCCACGCCATCCGGCTTATTTACCAAGCCCCACTGGTGCATCAGGTCCGTACCAAGCTCCTTCTGCCTATGGTCCATCTGCTGCACCATTCGATGAGGGAAGCCGTGATCCGCTGAGCGGCAGGAAGAGAGCCTTTCCAGAGCCTCACACTCCTACCCTGCCTCGGCCAAACCCTGGCTCGGCATCACAGCTCCCTTATCGAGGTGCTGGACAGGAGCACTCCTACACAGAAACCTCTTCTCTAACAAGTGCTGCCTCTCCAGCCACGTCTTCTGCGTCTTATTCCAGCGCGCCTCCGCCTGGTGCTCAGCCCTACTACGCCGGGCAACCCCCCCGGCGAACATCTCCTCAGAGTCCCTATCCGTATGATGCAGGTCGCGCATCGTCCTCCCCGCTCGCGCAAGCCTCGACCACGCCGGGCCCCACTCAATACTACCCAGCACCTCCGCAAGCCAGTGGTACACTGCAAGCTTTGCCACCCCGGGGCGACGGCCCAACTCCACCACCTACATCGCAGCCGGCCAGCCGGCCGGGTATGCGCATTAATGACCTCGTCAGCGACAACGGCCCTCCGCGCAGCTCCACCGATTCGAATATGCTCAACATGCTGAACCGCCGTCCCATGTAAAACGAGCTCCGGGGCACCTTGTGGAGAGACTACTCGAGAGCCGGTCCTCTACAAGAGCTAGTCCAAGCCACAAGCATATCCAACCTGGCTTCGACTCTTCTCCTATGTTTTTCTGTATAATTTTGAACCTCCCTGTTGGTGCCACTGTCCTTTGAGGCGGTGTTCGAACAGCGGCGGAATATTTGGGCGGCTTTCTGCTTTCCTGATAGCGTTCAATCGACATTCCAAGCTTCCTCGTGCGTTCGTAATGCGATTCCGCATTCTTCCGGTCCTGGTCTCGTCTCGTCTTTCCACTGTTTCTTCTTCTCCCTGCCTCCTGGGGTGGAAGCAAACGTCTGCGCTTCCCTTCCGGTTGCCAAAAGCACTGCTTGTCTCGACGAAAGTCCAGGTGCTCGACAGGCGGCAAAAGCACGGGCTGTGGCGGGTAGCGAATCTGGTTTTCCAAGAGGAGAGATGGAGGCTGTTTGAACATTTTTCTCGCACGCGGGTCAAGCCGAGCAAGGTGTCGGTGTAGGGCGCTGAATTTGGATATTGGGTGGTTTCTGCTCTGTCTACCGAGTCTTGCGTTTCTTTTTTTTAATCGACCAAAACGATCTTAGAACGGCTCCTTGCATCTGGGGTGGGGGATATCTGGCTTCACATGCTGGAAGTGGCTGCTTGTGCTTTTTTTGTCCTTCGGAACTTTTATACAGTCCGATCTCAATCTGCTCTTGTTTCTTTTGTTCAATCGTTAGCAACATTGTTTGCAAGGTGAGGCTAGCACTGTCTTTTTTTCAAGTCGAGTCCTTCACACAAGTTATGATGGGCGGCAATATGATATTTCTTTGGTCCTGTTTCTGCACTCGGTTGCATTCAGGCACAAAGTTGCAATGTTTATCTCCTTGGGCGCGATACACTATTACTTATTGTCTTTAGCTAAATTGCATTTCTCGAAAGTGCCTGATTAATGCTTGCTTGCTGCTTAGGAGAGAGAGAGAGAGAGAGAGAGAGAGAGAAAGGGTGATGGAACAGTTCGTCTGAATGTGGTATTGATACTTTTTTGTGCAAGATGATGAACCAGTGCAAAATGACCAGTCATGTCCAAGTTTTCTCATCTCGACAAACCAACCCCCTTTCCAGCTTCGGCCGGGCCTTGCAACGAAACGTCAATACCTACCGCTCGCCACAGATTCCGAGACATGATCATCTCGTTACCACCTTGCAGTACTTGCCCATCTCCCAAGTCCATGGTGGCGGCGTCGAAGGGGAAAAATCCTTACTCCTGACCGCCAGCTGACACTCAGCTTTCTCAGCCCAGCCAGCCACACGACACACCAAACACGCGCCTTTTTCTGACGTCATACTCGGTTTCCCGTTGCCGAAATGACCCTTCCTGGCTTTTGGGGGCCGTTGGTCTGCGTCGGCGGCGGGCCGTACCTTTCCCGCGTGTAACATGTGACGTAAACAAGAGGACCTGTAGTACGTATGCGTACCCAAGGATGCTGCTGGAGGATATGGTGTAGGTACATGGTGGTGTACTATGTATGTATGTATGTATGGTGCCTGTGTGCAAGGCTGCAAGCAAATTGGACCGTGTATCTATGTACACGGTTGCTTTAGATTTCGGAGGGCCCGCTTTATTTTATCGCGATGCCGTACGTGATCCTTCCTTCCCTCCCGAGAGACACGTGTTTTACTGTCAGTTCGCAAGGCGGGACCCACTTGTTTTTTTTATCTGGGACATGACATGGACTTTGCACTTGAGGCTTGGACCAGCCGGGCTTGTCAGATTGCATGGGGCAGCACGGGACGCGGGAGTGCTCGGGAGAAATATTGGGGCGAGGGCGTGCGTGGTAGGAGCGTTTGTGTGCGTGTGTCTGTGTGTGTGTCTGTGTGGTGCTGGGTCGATCCTGATAGCAACTCGCGACCCCTTTGTCATGTGCTCTCTCCCTCTCTCTCTCTCTCCCCCCTTTTCCAAGGCAATGGGATTCTTCCGTTTCCAGAACATGGGCGCGTGGCTTTTGCGAGCTGCCGTACCGTGGGTCCGTCAAGGCGGGTTGTGGCTGGTTTACGGCCTTTTGCTGGGGAGTGGTTCAGTCGGGACTGTGTACCGTGGTTTGGGACGGCGAGGGTCGCCGAGGTGTGGGATCGAGGGGCCGATGACGGCTAGGGTACTGGGAAGCCGGGACTAGGAGAGTCTCGTTCAGTCTCGGTCACGGTTGAATTTCTCGGTGCCGCCCAGAAAGGTTCACTTGCCTCATTGGTGATGGGGACTCAACTCGGCGATTTAACAGAGTCGACCGTGCATTCGACGTTGATGACACGTGCTTTTCTTTTTTTGCCCACGTTTTCGGTTGGTGCTTCTAGAACATTGTTTTCCCGTGGTTTTGTTTTTGTTTCGGCTTCTTTCCGTACGATGACTTGGCACTGAATGTCACTACGCAGAACCAGGGAATCGATGAAGGCTAGGAACTGGCAACCTTCCTGACTCGAGGTTGGGGCAAACTATCTATACTGCTTTTTTTTCATCTGATGTCACATACGACCATAGGATCATGAATCTAGCGCTTCCCGTTCGCTCAGCGGTACTCAAGCATGATACCGGCGGATTAGTACTCAGGTGGGTGACCACTGGGGAATCCCTGCTGTTGTATGTTTTTCTTTCTTTTTTTCCGCGTAACCCACTCCATTAGTGTGTGCGGCCGTTGGGGCATCGCTCGAACCAGCGACTGTGGGTCGAAAGCAACGGAAGAGAGAATGTGAACACAAGATATCCGGTTTGAATATCGTAGATGTATTTCTCCGGGGTTTCATCAAGGCAATTGGCATCCATGCTAGCAAGACTAGAGAATCACAAGTTTGTTCCCTGAGGTTACGCCACTGAAGTCGAGCACTCTTTTTCTCTTCTTCGGGTGTGTCGAGGACAGTTTCCATGTACTCTTCCAAGTAGCCGGTAGCTTCCTCTATTTGTTCGACTTTATGGAGCGGTAGATTGTGGCGGCATTCCGTAATGACGTCCATATTTCCTGTTCTCGATGATGTTGTCGCTTTGGATATCCTCCTCTAGCAACGGAAGTTGGGGTTTTTACCAATCTCTGTCGCAGGTATGTATATTCGAAACTTTCCTATTCAACTTTGGTGGTAAAGACGTTTGGGAAGTTTGAGGGATGGCGAAGAAAGATTCAAGTTTCGAGAGCGCCAGGTCTCTTTTTATACACCTTTTCAATTTCATGCGATCATGCAAGAGTCAACTTTCCAACGTCTACAATATGGGTCTACGACCTACCTTGCCATCGCTTTGATTCTGCAGCATCAACGAGCAAACATTCTGTGACTTCCAAAAGAATCCGGCGAGATTCATGCCGGTCTCGGACTCATGTACAAAGACAGCCGATAGCGTTCAAGTTGAAGAGCTCTCTCTCCATGTCGCCTCCCAATCCCGTCCGAAGCCACCAGTCCTTCGTAATTGTGAATAGACTCTCGCTATACGAATCATGCGGAGTAGACTGTTCGAGAGCGGTACGTAGCACGGCGGCAGGGAATCCGTTTGCGTTGGCTCGCCATCCGATGAGCCGTCGAAGGTTGAAGCTGGGCGAGATGCTGATGACCGTTGTGCTGTTATCAATCTCCATCAAGGCTGCATGCCGGCTGGCAACTCGAACCGTGTTTGGAGTGGCTACGTTTGTTTGCCACTGATCCGGGACGTTGCAATCCCGGTTGCGCATTGGGGTTGATTTTTTGCACACTGCGATACGCGGCGGCGGGCACCCTCAAGTCTCCATCTTGCTTTTGGGCGGTCGCCCTCTATGATTATCGGATGCTCGTCGTATCCTGCAGTTCCTCCAAACTCGCCTATACAGTTGGTCACCGAGCTGGTGACTCGAACTTGAGTCCGCGATCCAACAAGTCATCACCCCGACGCAACCAAATGACTGAGCCAGCAATACAAATTCGATGCTGGGGTAGTCGTCAGTGTTGCCGTCCCAGTATTGCCTTTGTTCAATTTTCACCCCATACATCATCTGGAGGTGGACGAGCGCGGTCATCAACACAACCATAGTACCGGATTAGCAGTATCTCTATACTTTACTAGGCATATCCTGGGGAGATGGCATTGTAAAACCATCAACACATGATTGTGCGTTCCAGATGGGTTCTATCATTCAGCGTGTGAGAAGGGGGTCAGTGATAACAAAAAGCCGAACAATGGGCAGAATTTTACAGTTGACAACACTGCACTATATAGTGCGATAGTGTTTATGTTGTAAATGTATAACAATAACAATATAACTGGACTCATCAAGGTCTGAACCGGGGATCAATTCACACAAGATGTCGGGAGAAGAGGAGGCACGATCGCCTTTGATGGCAAGCTCCTTCCCTCCCACTGTCCAATATCGACGCAACGCTCCACCTCGCCAATAGCCCAATCACCACGGCAGGTATCCAATGAGTCCTAGGTGAATATATTTATGCTCGTCCTATTCGCAGTCTTTGCATCTTGGCCTCGCTTCCAGCCCCGCCTCTTGTGACTTCCCTCCCACGTTGTCAACCGGGCACCACCGCAGCGACCGAAACCGCCGATTTGGGTGCGAAAAGGTGCCAAATCTTTGGATAGGGAGCTCGACGTGAGGCGTACTGCCCGCCCTTCCGAAGACAGCTACTGGTTACCATCGCAAGTGGACCAGGTCAGCAGCACACTAGCACACCGGTACCTGGCAAGAGTATCAAGTCTGCAGCGGGCACCCCTCTCTTTCAAAATCCACGGTATAGGTTGTAACAAAGAAGGTAGACAACGTGACAGTCATACACGTCACACATTGGGAGTCATCTACAAGTCATGCAGTTCATTATACTGGAGGCCATGAACTAGAGTTTTGTATCCTTTCCATGGAAGAACGACCAGATCGCCAGAGTACTAGTAGTAGTCATGCTGGTTGTGAAGACTGATGTCCTGACTGTTGATGATGCTCACCTCACCCTCCGCCTCATCGTTTTGCCCATTGCTCGGCGCGGGGAGGTCATCAGCCTGCTGGACCTCTCTGGCGACGCTGGCCCCGTTCAGTGGACCCCACTCTGGACTTCCATTGGCGGGGATCACATTGCCATATTGATCGACTTCGACTCCCTTGGCAGCCATACGGACTTGCTTGAGGTCTGCAGTGCCCTGTAGCACCGCATCTCTCGCGCTCTCCATTGTCTTCTGTTTTCGACTCTCGCCTCGGAGCTTCTCCAGACGCTCGAAGTAGTCGTCAGCCACCGGAGTCACATACTTGCCGCAGAACACGCCGACCTCGAACTTCTGGGTCGTGGGATCGCGCGGCGACAGAGATGCACACGCGTGGATGAGGTCGTCCAAGTTCTGGAAAACAACGTCTTCCGCCCCGATGTGCTTTGCTATAGCAGCGGCATCTCGGTGGTGAGCAACGAGCTCTGATGATGAGGCCAGATCGATTCCGTAGATGTGTGCATTGGTGATGGGCGGTGCGCAGGAGGAGAAGTAGACCTTCTTTGCGCCAGCTTCGCGTGCCATGAGAACAATCTCGCGTGAAGTCGTGCCCCTGACAATCGAGTCATCCACAAGCAGCACATTTTTGCCCTCGAACTTTTTCCGCATGGGGTTCAACTTTGCCCTCACACCCTTTTGTCGGAGCTTCTGCGATGGCATGATGAAGGTCCGGAAGATGTAACGGTTTTTGACGAATCCAAGCCGGTAGGGTTTCTGGAGTGCTTCGGCGACGCACATGGCAGAGGTAATGGCGGTTTCGGGGATGGGCATCACGACGTCAATTTCGGCCAACTTCTCCGGGCCAAGCTGCTTTTTAATCGTCTCCGCCAGAGCATAACCCATGTTTTCGCGACTCTCATCAACGTCAATGCCGTCGATTATGGAGTCGGGTCGGGCGAAGTACACGTATTCGAAGATATCTGGGGTATATCCGCACATCGGGTGGACTTGCTTGAACACCGGCTCTTTGCCCTTCTCGATGATGACAGCCTCTCCGGGAACAATGTCTCGGAAATTTCCGTACCCACATTGGGCGAGTGCCACGCTCTCCGAGGCCATCATATAGTCCATCCCGTGACCACTCTCCGACGGCCTGGAACCTAGGATGATAGGGCGAATGCCATAAGGGTCGCGGAAGCCGATGAGTCCGAAGCCTAAGAATGAGATTAGCGAAGACCACAGTGCTGGACACAAGTAAGGGTTACCAGCAAGCATGGCAGTGCACGCCCATCCACCGACGCAAAGCTTGTACATGCGTTCCAGCGCTGCAAAGCAGTCGTTGGCGTTGACACGCGCCTTGCCGGTCTCATTCAACTCGTTCGCGAAGATGTTCAGCATCAGTTCGCTGTCAGACTCGGTGTTGTTGTGCCTGTGGGCATCCTGATCCAGGAACCGGCGGAGCTCCGGCGCATTAATCAGATTGCCGTTGTGCGTCATGCAGATGCCGTATGGACTGTTCACGTAGAACGGCTGGGCTTCCGAGTTGGCACTGCTGCCGGCTGTGGGGTAGCGCAGGTGCCCCAGTCCCATGAAGCCTGGGAGGTCTGAGACGCGTTTTCCGTCCTGAAAGACCTTGGAGGCCAGTCCATTACCCTTGCACTGGTGGAAGCGTCCGCCGGCGCCACAGGTCACAATGCCGGCTGCGTCCTGTCCGCGGTGCTGGAGGAGATAGAGCGCGCCATGGATCTCGATGGCGGCCGATTGCGATTTCCTGACCGTGTTAGCCTGCAGCTTCGCAGTGGGACTGCTTCATTACTCACGGATCCGCGTGGATGACACCAGTGATGCCGCACATTTTGTGGTGGGGCTGCGAGGGCAAGAATGGTTGAACTGCCGTGCCAGACGCGGGTTAGTCGAGGGATCTGACCAAGCCGAGGCTGCAATGGGAGAGGGGAGAGGGTGCGATCAGGAAGTCGTGTTTAGCTCAGGCCTTGTATACAATAATATATATCAAGGTCGCAAGTCTAACATCTTTGAAATATGACAAATTCATCACGTGAAGGAAGGGAGGACGAGAGCAGCAGCACTCACCAAACCAGTCCTTCTCGGGCGCAACCGTACCGCTGGCTGTCTCGATAACTCGGTCGAGTGAAGCCGAAGGAGGGGCAGCACTCGCGGATGTTCCTGGGTGAGGTAGGTGTGTGTTCCCGTTGCGGCGGCAGCTACGACCCTCCACTCGTCAGCGTTGAATCCGGGTTCCTTTGGCTGGGGATGGCGTTGGGCCGGCGCGAAGGACAATGGTGGCTGGACACATGGTTGTTTCCAAGGGTAGGTTTCCTCTGGTCGGTCGCTCTGGTTTTAGTAGAAAATTTCTCACCCGCCGCGCCGACGTCGGTACCGCTTGGCACGCTACGCATCCGTCGCGGTATCGATAAGCCTGCCCTGCAGTGCCGTACATGCGCTCCCCACCGCGCTACGGTCGCACTGCATGAGTCTACCGTGTAGGGTGGGTGATGCCATCTCTCCTCGAGTCGGTGTACCATAGGCGGGCCTTGTCCACGAATGTCAGGGCTTGGGAGCATCCGTATATTCTCCGGCGCTAGTCTGCCACGCTGTATGGACCCCACACTCGACGCTTTCCCTTGACCCTACCGCCTCGACTCGAGCGGATGGAAGCCAGGCGTCGGCGAGCAGAGCGTGATGGAGAACCGGAAGACCCGTAGCGTCATTCACGAGCATCACTCTTCGTCGATGCAGCCGACATTCTTCAGTATTGGCGATGCCTGCCCACGGTATCCAAAATAGGAAGCATACACATAGAACTCCAACTATATCACGGGGCCGGGAGAGAAACCGGCGTCTCTGTTAAGAAAAAAGAAAAAGATGCAGTACAAGGAGGCTTGCGGGGCGACAACGGATCCCCGTGGCCCAGAATCGACATGGAAAACCCTGCTGCCTCGCTATTACTTACATCACCACGCCGTTACGACACCATCCACCAGGCACCGGCAAGAATGACGACGAGGACAAGGGTAGTCAGGATGCCAGCTCCAGCCTTGTCGCCAGCGGTGACTTCGTTGAAAGTGACCGTCGTCGTCTTCGCTCCAGAACCGGCATTGGGGTCACTCTTCGAGACGCCCCCGGCCACTTCGGTTACAGGACCCGAGGCCTGCGTGACCAAAAGATTCTGCGTGACCTCCAACACCGCCATGTTCTCGCCGACACCGACGCTGCCGTCGTTCTGCCCGTTCAGAGTCCACTTGAGCCCGCAAGTCACCTCGGAACCGCTCGAGGTGCATTGCTTGGCAGCAGCCTGCGCCGACGTCGTCAGCTTCTCCCACAGGAGGTCCTTGGTGAAAGGGGCCACGAGGATCGTGTATCCCATCCAGCGGGAAAGGTAGGCCTTGAAGGATCGCTGATCGGTGTTGCATTTTCCGTTTTCCTCGCAAGCCACCTCGAACATGACATTGTCCTTGAAGAAGACATCAAGACCTTTGATCGTGCTGGTCAACTTGGTCTTCCACGCTTCGTCTTGGGTCTGGGACGGTTAGCCAACTTGCTGTGTGGTGTCGCCGGGTTTATACGTACTGCATTCCACAAGGCGGCAGCGCCGGCCAAGTGAACGCCGGCATTGTACGTCCACTGGATATGGGCGATTTCGGTACAATTCAAGTTTTCGGTCGCACCGTCGTAGAAGTAATAGCCAGCAACATCGTGGATGAGGCCAACCTGGTCCTCCCACTGCCAAGCCTTGTTGGCCCAAGTCAGGTACGTCTCGTTCTTGGTGTACTTGTACAGACGGGCGGCAATGTTGAAGAAGCAGCCGTTGGAAATGGTGTTCTTGTAGTCGAAGCCCGTGTTCAACGGGAAGATTTGCCAGTTCAGACCGCCACCGCACGTCTTTTCGTTCCAGCGACCGGCCTGGGTGTTGAAAACAGCCTGCGCAAGCGCAAGCCAGGAGGGTTGGCCATCCCCAAGATCTGGCAGCTTGTTCTCCGCAGCTGACATGGCGGCCATGCCCCAGAAACTCTGGTCGTCATTGCCCAGCGTCTTTGTCTGGTTGGGAGGCATGAAGGCGTTGTAGTCGCCAATCTGGTGCTGCAGCGCTTGGGTGGTAATGTTGTTGTATTGTGAATCGCCCGTGTAAACCCAGTAATCGATCAGGGCATTGAACATGGCCCCGCACTCCCACCAGTAGTAGGGATCGGGCAGGTTACCAGGCACGTCGCCAGGCTTGTATCCGGTGTAGTATTTGGTCATGCCTGCCGCCGCCATCTTGGCAACGCTCTTGATGGAGTCTTGGGCGGTCAGCGTACGTCCAGGCCGTCCACGTGGAAGGGTTTCCTTTCACTCACCTGGCGAAGTGACGGTCAGGTCTATCGCACCTGCGCCTGTGGCCAACAGCACCGAGGCGCCCAACGCCCCCATGGACGACGAAGAGAACTTCATGATGTGATTTTACCGCGCGAATACGGAATTAGGAAGGGTTCGGTGGATCAATGTGCTGGCATTCAAGCGCCGGGCCTGATGATGACGACCGAATACTGAGGAGATGTCGGTAGCGAACGGCGGGGATTCCTCTTGCTCGAGCAACAGCTGGCGAAAAGGTCCGAGGAGACGAGACGAGGATAGTGCTGGTGTTGAGGAGAGGAGAGGAGAGGGGAGGAGACGAGAGGAGAGGAGAGGAGAGGAGCGGTTGACGTGCGTGACGTGGGACCTGAAACGAGCGACAAGATGGAGGTCGCGGCGGTGCGGTGCGGTGGGTGGGTCGGGGGGCCGGCGCGCGCGCGGAGAGGGTTTCGATATCACGATGGGCGTGACTCGGGACTGGGACGGTGCAGGTGGGTGCAGGTGGGTGCAGCGGGCGAAAGAGCGTTGGCGGGTGTTGGCGGGTGTCGGCGCGGTGAAGTGGGAAAACGGTCGGTGGGTCCGTCGCGGGCTCAGGAGGTTCAGGTTCAGGTTCAGGCTCAGGCTCAGCGGGCCCCGTGTGGCGCTCGTCGGCATTACATTACGCTGCAGGTCGGATTCGATTCGACTCGTTCTATCCGTACATGCTGACGCGCGCGTTACAGAGCCGGTTTGGGCACCGCCTAGGCTGTTTGCAGCCGGGTTGGCCGTATTCAAAACGGGCGAAGCATTTCGAAACCACAGGCCATTGTCTGCCATCCACCGCTGCCATCGCCAGTGCGGCGTGTTCTGTCTCAAAGCCGGAGCGAGCTGTCAAAGTCCTAAATTAGGATGTGCGTAAGCCTGCTTCTCTGTTGCCCTGCAGAGCCTGCCCGAGGCCCGGCTGACGGCGTGACGTGAGGCTGCGGCTGCACGTGACCCGTGGCGCAGTAGCGTTGCGTGCCCCCGTCGTTGGAGACAATGAATCGCAGGCGGCGAGCAGCAGTCTGAATAAAAGAACATCGATACGCTGGCACGCATTCACACGCGCCTCGCACACGACCCTCTGTTTGCAACACCGTCCAGAAGAGTGCACATTTCCCCCACGTTCCGGCGTCGAATAGCACAAGCCTCAAACGACGTTGCTACCAGCTGAGTAACAGCGCCAACCGGGCCTTTGCTCATCTCCCGCCTCGCTCTCGCTCCCTCTCTCTCTCTTTCCCTCCTTCTCCTTCAACACACCACTCTCTGCATCCTCCACCCTCCACCCATCCAACCCCCCTCATCAAACGTCGCGATCCGGGTCGCCCTTCGATCACGACCCAAGCACCGCACATCGCAACACCCCAGCCTGCACGCCAGCCATGGCCTCAAACGATGCACCCTACGACCCCTACATCCCGGCGGGAGGCAATGCCAACCAGGCAGGCCAGGGCGCAAATAACCAGCGCACGCAGGCGCTTCAGGCCGTATGTCGCCATTACTGTTCCCTCCCCCTCCAGAGCGTCTGCGCTGTCCGTCGACATGCGGAGATCCGTCGCCGCGGCGGCTCCGGCAGCGCAGCACCACCGCTTGCGCTCCACGCCCAGCCGCTCCGCTGCCGTCGCAACCTCCGCACATCGCCCCCGGAGTGATTCCTCGTTCGCCCAGCAAGTGGCCGTCCAGATGTGCTGACACGATGAATGCAGGAAATCGACAGCACCGTCGGCATCATGCGAGACAACATCAACAAGGTCTCCGAGCGAGGCGCCCGTCTGGACTCGCTGCAAGACAAGACCGACAACCTCGCCACTTCCGCCCAGGGCTTCCGACGGGGCGCCAACCGCGTGCGCAAGCAGATGTGGTGGAAGGATATGAAGATGCGCATGTGCCTCATTGTCGGCATCATCATCCTGCTCCTAGTCATCATTGTTCCTTCCGGTAAGACGCTTCGCATCCACACGCCCGCAACCGCTAACCCGACGCAGTTGTCGTCACGAAAAACCGCTAAACGTCGTCATGCCTGATACCACACCACCACTACCAATACACATATCGAATGAAGTACCTAATGGAACGAGGGGAGGAGGTTGCGCGGTCCGGGAAAGGGCTGTGAGATGGACTGGCACTCGACACCGGTCCCTGTAGGTTTAACGTTCACGGCGAACGGGGAGCGAGGACGGGTCATTTTCTGTCTTTTAATTGCATTCGGATGCTCCCCTGCAGAGTTGCGATTTCCATCCCACCTGCAGGCGGTGCGTGTTCCCTGATACCAGCTATCGAGACCACGCTCAAGCATGTTTGCGGTAGTTTACCAATGGAGATTCCACGGATTGCCTCATCTGCGGAGCTGCGTCTGCGTATTGCCATGATGTTTGCCCTGCTCGTCACCGAAGTGCACTGCGCCCGTGATGGAATCCGCCCGCCGGGTTCGACATGGCCATCCTGAACGATGATTTCCATGTCTGGGACAGGTGATGGGCCGGCTAATGCAGGACGCCGTGGCGAATGGCAACCGGGTAGCTGAAGCGAGCGCTATCGGACCTTGCCTAGGCGAATTTCTTCGTACCATCATACTGCATCGTCTCCCATCTCTCTGTGCCCTCATCGTCCGTCGTCCACGCCAATTCGACCTCTCCACCCCCAGGGAGTCAGAAGAAGGAGCCAGTCACCATGCAGGGCGTCGTGCGCGTGGGTGCTCGTCTGCGGGCCACCGCGTCCAGAGCTTCCCATCACCTTCCTCGAGCCCTGGCGACGGCCTCACCCCGCTTGTACACGTCGAGCGCCGACAGCCGCGATGCCACGTCGATGCGCTCCGCCTTCCTGAGCCTGCTCGGCAGCGTGAGCTCGCGCAGGGAAATCGACCAGTACCTCGCCCAGTTCCGGTCCGTGTCGTCGCAGCAGTTCGCCGTCGTCAAGGTGGGAGGTGCCATTCTCACCGACCATGTCGACACGCTGTGTCTGGCGCTGCAGCACCTGTATGCCATGGGGCTGTACCCCATCATCGTGCACGGCGCCGGCCCGCAGATGAACCGGCTGCTCGAGGACGCGGGGGTGGAGCCGGAGTTCATCGATGGCATCCGAGTCACGGACAAGAAGACGCTGGGCATTGCCCGCAAGCTCTTCCTCGAGGCCAACATGGATCTGGTCCTGAAGCTCAGGCAGGATTGGGGCATCCCCGCCCGTCCCATCACCGCCGGCGTCCTCCAGGCCGACTACCGGGACAAGGAGAAGTGGAAGTACGTGGGAGACATCACCAAAGTCAACTCGCGGCCGATTGTGGACGCGCTGAAGGCCAAGGAATTGCCCATTCTCTGCTCCATGGCCGAGACCGAGGATGGCCAGATCCTGAACGTCAACGCCGACGTGGTGGCCGGAGAGCTGGCACGAGCATTGGAGCCGCTGAAGATCGTCTTCCTCTCCGAGAAGGGCGGTCTCTTCAACGGCGAGACCGGGAAGCTCATCTCGACCATCAACCTGGACGAGGAATACGACACGCTCATGCAGCAGTCGTGGGTGAAGTTCGGCACCAAGCTCAAAATCGTCGAGGTCAAGAAGCTCCTGGACGACCTCCCCAAGACCTCCAGCGTGGCCATCATCCACCCTCAGTACCTCGAGAAGGAGCTCTTCACCCACACGGGAGGTGGTACTTTGATCCGCAAGGGCGAGAGCCTTCAGAGCGTGACCAAGTACGAGGACATTGAGGATGTTGGAGCTTTGCGCGAGGCTTTGCTCCGGGACCGCGAGAGCCTGGATTCCGGAGATGTGATTGATCGCTTCCTCGGGAGCCTCAAGGACCGACCCTTCGAGGCCTTCTTCGACGATGCCATGGGCGCCGTCGCCGTCGTATTCCCCCCCTCGAACGATTCCGGCTTCGCCCAGCTGTCCACCTTCACGACCACCAAAGACGCGTTTCTGACCAACGTCGCCGACAACATCTTCGAGCGCATGAAGAAGAAGTACCCCAAGATGTACTGGACTGTGGAGACGTCGGATGAGAACCTCGGCTGGTTCAAGGAAAAGGCCGATGGAACGCTTCGTCGGGACAAGGAGATTTTCTGCTTCTGGGGGTCCGCGGACCCGACAGAGGTCGTGTCCCTGATGAGCGAGTTTGCACAACACGGACGGGCCATGTTCGGCAACAACAACTTGGAGTCGCAGTTGAGAAGGGCTGCCGATTACGCTGCCAGCTTGAAGCTGGGCCAGCAATCTCGCGCTTACTCGACAATGGCTTCTGGAGCTCCGTCTTCTCCTGCTCGCACCATGGGATCGTCCCCCAGACCAACTCTCAGACCCGGTATGGGTGCATCTTCCCGTGGATTCGCCTCGAGTGCTCGGCGTTCCGTCGAGACCACGAATCCCAACCCGCCATACGGTATCAAGTTCAAGAGCAAGGACTGGCCTTCCAAGATTGCTTTGATTGGCGCTCGCGGATACACCGGCCAGGCGCTCATCGACCTGCTGAACCGACATCCCAACATGGATTTGCGACATGTCTCCTCCCGTGAACTGGCGGGCAAGAAGCTGGAAGGGTACACGAAACGCGACATTACATACGAGAACCTGTCCCCCGAGGACGTGAAGAAGATGGCCGAGAAGGGTGAGGTTGACTGCTGGGTCATGGCACTTCCCAACGGTGTCTGCAAACCCTTCGTCGACGCCATCAACGAGGCCGGAAGGTCCGAAGCTGTCATTGTCGACCTCAGCGCCGACTACCGATTTGACCCGTCGTGGGCCTATGGTCTGCCGGAGCTTGTCGACCGCCGCAAGATTTCGGATGCTGCACGGATAGCGAACCCGGGATGCTACGCTACCGCTGCTCAACTCGGCATCGCTCCCCTTCTCGAGTTCATCGGTGGCCAGCCCACCGTGTTTGGTGTGTCCGGTTACTCTGGAGCTGGAACCAAGCCCAGCCCGAAGAACGATGTCAAGAACCTGGAGAACAACCTCATCCCGTACAGCTTGACAGATCACATCCACGAGAAGGAGATCTCTGCCCAGCTGGGGACCGAGATTGCCTTTATTCCCCATGTTGCGGTTTGGTTCCAGGGGATTCACGTGAGTTGACATGGAACAAGGCGCGTCTCCCTGCATCATGCTGACCATGGTTACTACAGCACACCATATCCATCCCGCTCAATCGCACCATGACTTCGCGAGACATCCGCAACATCTACCAAGATCGATACGCGGGCGAGAAGCTCGTCAAGGTCGTGGGAGAGTCGCCGCTTGTGAAGAACATTTCCGGAAAGCACGGCGTCGAGATCGGCGGCTTTGCCGTGCACAGTTCGGGGAAACGTGTCGTGGTCAATGCCACCATCGACAATCTGCTCAAGGGTGCTGCGACGCAGTGCTTGCAGAACATGAACTTGGCTCTCGGATACGGCGAATATGAAGGTATCCCGTACTGATCATGGTGGGCAGACAATCCCCAGCCGAGTGAATCGAGCCACGGTGCAGGGGATGGGGATATGGGGATATGGGGATATGGGGGTATGGGGGTATGGGGATATGAGGGGGGAGGAGGGAAAGGTGCGGCTGAGGGGGGGCATTGGAAGCGCGATTGGTGATGCGTCGAGTTCTTTGCTTGCTAGAGGTATAAAGTTGGGTCGGGCGCAACCACCTAGACACGGGCTTTTCTCTCTCTCTCTCTCTCTCTCTCTCTCTCTATCTGTCTCTCTCTTTGTTTATATATCCTTCGGTTGATCGGTCTCTTGGGCGAGTCCACGGGTGTCTTCTTCATGTCCGGGGTTAGCTCATCGTATTGGCGCTTTGCGTTCTGTTTTGTCACCCCCAAAAATGTACGAGCTATCGAATCAACTTGACATGTCCGCATTCGATGGTGCGGTGTTCTTTACGGATACCGCCGCTGAGTGGGTGAGTGAGTGAGTGGGTGAGTGAGTGAGTGGGTGAGTGAGTGAGTGGGTGAGTGAGTGAGTGGGTGAGTGAGTGAGTGGGTGAGTGAGTGGAGGAGGGGTTGATGTGCAACGGCAAAGGAAAAAAAAAAGGGGGGGGCAGATACGACACGGGAGGAGCAAGATTGGATCGAATTTCATTAAGCAACAGCAGCCGACCTAACTCATCAGGAGCCTGCACACACTGCCGACATTCAGCCCTCTGAGATCGGCATAATGCTGGCCGACGCCCAGGAAGACGACGGGGATGCCCGTGGCGTGCACCATGCTGACCAGCGTGCCCACCATGTCGCCCACCGTATCGCACTTGCTGATGACGAAGCCGTCCAGACCCCTCCCCGGCCCAAACGAGGCGTTGAAGTTGCGGGCCTGGGCCACGGAATCGGATCCCACCAGGGCTTCGCCCACCATGAGGATCTTGTCGGGTTTGGCGAGCTTGCCGAACTTCTCGAGCGACGACATGAGCCGCTGGTCGTTGTGGCGACGGCCGGCCGTGTCGATGAGGACGACGTTGAAGTCGTTCTTGGACGCGTGGGCGACGGCGTCGGCGGCGATGTTGGCCGCGTCCTTGCCGTAGCCCTTCTGGAAGAGGTCGACCTCACCCCCTTCCCGCTTACTCAGCTCCTTGAGGTTTCTCACGTGCACGCCGAGCTGCTCGACGGCTCCGGAACGGAACGTGTCCGCCGCGGCGATGAGCACGCGGTGGTGGTTCTGGAGGAGGAAGAAGGCGATCTTGGAGAGGTTGGTGGATTTGCCGACGCCGTTGACCCCGACGATGGAGAGCACGTAGGGACGGCCACCGGCGTTTACCGTTTGAATCTCGCGGAGGAGGTCGAGCGAGGATGTCGGAGTGAGCATCTTGGTGAGCGCCTTTTCCATGGACGTGCGAAGCGTCGACTCGATAGCTGAAGGCGGTTAGGCGGAGAAAGGACGCGATGCAACGATGGCGAATACTGACTTGTGAACGAGTTCGTCTTGAGGCCCACGAGGTCTTTTTCCACACCCTCGCACAACCGCACCGCCGCTTCCCGCGCGACGTTCTTCTTCAAGAGGTGCTCCTCCATACCCTTCAACGGCTTCTCGAGCTCCGCCTTGGTGAGGGTTTTCCCTCCCACCACGTTTCTGAACAGGCCGCCTATCGCGCCTATGCTTGATCCGACGATGCCGCCTGCGGCCGGTGCCGTCGAGCCTTGCCTCTTGGCGTTCTGTTCGGCGATGATTTGGTCCATCTCCTCGTCCAGATCTTTGAGCACGAACTGGCCCTTGCCGGTCTTGCGGCCCCATGTCTCGGGCTTGATCTCCTCGAGCGCCTCGGGCGATGCTTCCTCCCTGGTGTCCGACCGCGAATAATCGAGGACCGAGTCGTCGTCCTCCTCGTCGGCGCCGAACTCACCCCACACCCTGTTCCTCTTGGCCGCGCCTTTGCCTTTGCGCCTGACCGAAGCTTCGTCCCCGGAGGAGGCCGGGGCCGAGTTCAGGCCGGCGGCCTTCTTCCTGTCCCTCCGCGACAGCTTCGCGCCCGGCCGTGCCTTGCCCGTCAGCAGGTGGCTCTGGCCCGGCGTGTTCGGCCGCGAGGTATCCGGGGTCGGGACGGGGGTGGAGTCTGCCGACGTGTCGTCGTAGAGCGGGCGCTGGGGCTTCTGGAGGATGGGCGGCTTCGGGGCGGTGTCCTCGCCGCTGTCGTTGTCGGTGCTGCTCGAGGGCGGGGTGAGCCTGACGCCGGGGGCGGTGGACGAGGCATCGCTCTGGCCCTCGAGCTCCTGGATCTGGCGCTCAAAGTAGGGGGCGAACCGGTCGCAGCTGACGACGCTGGTGTGCTCGCGCCTGATCTGGTCGCCGTAGAGGCCGGTGAAGAGGGCGCGCACGTTGTCGAGCAGCCGGTCGATCCAGGTGAGGTGGACCAGCGACTGGTACACGGCCACAAAGATCAGGCCCAGGTCCTTTTCCGCCGTCCACTTCAGCGTGTAGCCGTCCTTGCGGTATGCGGGGTGCGAGCCGGGGTCGTCGGCCTGGGGGAGGATGCGCTCCTCGATGAAGACGTCGCGGATGAGGCTGTTGATGATGGCGGCGCCGACGGGCACGTAGGTGCGCGACCACAGCACCACGCCGGACGTCGTCAGGATCTCGAACGTGTCCAGCATCTGGGGGGAGGGATGTAAGAATAGTCGTCGTGGATGCAAGATGCGGGAACGCCCACGATGGACTGGGGGGCCGAACTGGCGGGCGTGGGCTTGGCGGCTCGCAGCGACACACACACAGGCACACAGGCACACTCAGGACACGACGCCGACGCGCATCACACACACCACCCGCCGCCCGCCATGCACCGTGGAAACTACCCCAACCCGCCGCCGGCGCACTCCCCGCCGCTCCACCACCCCGTGCCCCAGCACGTGTCCACGGTCCCCCAGCTGCGCTCGCCGCCGCCGCCGCAGCCCCCCTCGCAGCCGCACGGCGGCTATGGATACGGCGGCCAGCAGCAGCAGCAGCCCGGCGGCGCATACGGCATCCCGCCCGCGTTTGGCGGCTTCATCAACGACCCCACCGCCCAGCTGGGCTTCCAGATGGGCAAGAGCGCCGTGGACGCCGGCCAGCAGTATGTGGAGCAGAATGTACCGCCCCCGCCGGCCCCGTCGCCGTCGCCCGTGCTAACCATCGTGCCCAGTTCGGCCGCTTCGTCAGCGTCGGCGCCCTGAAGCACTACTTCAACGTCTCCAACACCTACGTCGCCAACAAGCTCTTCATCGTCCTCTTCCCCTGGAGGCACCGGCCGTGGTCGCGCCAGACGCGCATGTCCAACAATGTCCAGGACGTGCAGTATCTCCCGCCCCGCGAAGACATCAACTCGCCCGACATGTACATCCCCATGATGGCCCTGGTCACGTACATCCTGCTGTCCACCCTTCTGGCCGGCCTGCGGGGCGCCTTCCACCCGGAGCTGCTGGGCTACACCGCCACCCTCGCCATCTTCGTCATGGCCCTCGAAATCGTCGTCATCAAGCTCGGCACATTCATCCTGGCCATCAATTCGCAGTCGCAGCTGCTCGACCTGGTCGCCTACTCGGGCTACAAGTTCGTCGGCGTCATCATCTCTCTCCTCCTCGCCTCTCTCTTCACCCACCTCGGCGTCGGCGGATCCTGGGCCTCGTGGCTCGTTTTCATCTACTGCTTCAACGCCAATGCATTCTTCTTGCTGAGAAGCTTGCGCTACGTCCTTCTTCCCGACCAGGGTGGACAGGGGGTCGGAAGCAGCGGCGTAGACTATACCGTCAACCGCAGGCAGAAAAGCCAAAGGACCCAGTTTCTGTTTGTGTACAGCTACCTGGTTCAGCTTGGCTTCATGGTCTGGTTGACCAGGGTGTGAAGATAATGATGGGGGGGGGGGGGGGTAAACCGACTTTTACAACGAAAGTTGGCGGCATAAATTCGAAGGGATACCGCGCTTGGAGATGGGAGAAGGGTCGGATTACCAAGGAGCTACTTGGGATGGCAAAGGGACGATGGAAACGCAGGTATAGGGTAGTATCAAGTTGCTTGGCGCAGCGGCCTGTACCTCTGACAACAGCCCTGCAAGCATCACATGGTTCGCCAGTCCAGTTGTTGGTACGCGAAGGCGGAGACAGACATTGCCTTGCGCAAGACCAAACGCTTTCGGATAGTCGTAGATCAAATCGCATCGACAACTCAACCAGCGCAAGCACGTCCCGCGAGGTCAGCCTGATGAGCAGTGCTTCTTCGTACCTCCACACCATTTTTTTAATCCACTTCCACTACCTTGGATAACGCGCTAGACCCCACTCAACCACAACCCAGAGCCCTCGTGGCAACCTTGAAACACCGTCGGCGGAGGATTTTGCGGAACGACGGACTGCCCAGCCACTTCGAGCCACTCCGGACTTTCTGTCCGACCCCCCCATCGGAGAGGCCGCTGTAAGCTAAAATGTGTGGTGGGGAAAAATCCGATCCGCAGCCATGGTACTGCCAAGTTGATGTCCAGCATGGGACGTTGCATGGAGAGAGTGGGCAGTGGTTCGGATGAGTTGGAGGTTGGAGGTAGCGGTGGCAATTGGGGAAGTCTCTTGGGGGAATCAGGATCCGAGTTGCGCATCTTCATCATGGTCGCCGTCGTGAGTTTGGTTGTGACTTTTCTCCATACATTCGATCCTCAACAACTCGTTTCTCGTGCATTATGGATGCATCATTCGAATGTCGGACGGTCGCGCCCAGTATGGGGAGCAGCACACCCCTGGATGCGGAGAATTTGCCGGAGTCCGACGCACGATAGTGCCTGGCAGCGCTTCTGGGATGACGTCGTGGGGGAAAAACAAGGTGGCAGCAGAAAACAAAAATTGTTTGGTAGGCCGCGATTCAGGCCACTGTTCAATTGTGGATGATGGATATGCCCTTGCCGGGCGAGCAACGGTCGAAGATGGGTGTCGACGGAGGAGGCTGAGGTCGGAGGTTCCAAGTAGTGCCGTGAACACAGCCTCAAGGGTGGATAGATCACGATAGAGGGCAGTTGCGAGCACGTCGGTACTCGCCAGTAGCTAAGGTGTGCTGTACCGTCTTATCGGAACTTGCTGTTCGAGCCTTCCCCGGGATATGCATGTCTGTCTGACCGTCATCCCAGCATGCCGGCTAGGCGTACGTCCAAATGTCGGGCGTAACACAACTCGGAATGTAACAAGACAGCGAGCAAACAACTCGGATGCCAAGGTGTCTTAACTCTACAGGCAAACGACGAAGACTGTCGAGTGCAAAAACCTGGCACTTGGGGTTCTGCCGATGCGGACTGGACGCGTGCACTATAACGGGATGACGCATTGTCCAAGACTGAAAATAGACTGTGTTTAGTAATGGTAGCGTATCCAGCGTCCTGGTGCATTGGCGGGAAGAGCACACACGTGCGGAGCTTGGAGCTGTGAAGGATTCGTTCGATCAGCCATACCGCTCGCCTATTGTTCCGAAAAACGGCGGCTGTACTAGCCGGTGCGCTGGACGCTTACCATCTGTCCTTACAAAGTAAGAGAGCATTTGCCTAGTTGAACCGTAGCATTCATTAATAGAAACTTTGTGTTGTGAAGGTAATGTGCAGTGCTCTTCAAGCGCAACAACAACAACAACAACAACAACAACAACAACAACAACGACAGCAGCAGCAGCAGAGGTAGTCAATGGCGGAGAAGTGTTTCAAAAAACGATACCGACGCCTTCTAACTGGCCAGCCTGGTTGCAGATGATAGAGCTCAAGTTGAGGTTGCACAGCCGCCACGATGAGCCATGCAGTATTTATGCTTCTAGGCAATGGAACCAGGTGTCGTCGTGGATCGCGACTGTATTAGGAGAAAGGGGCCAGTGTGATCTCGCAATGGTTCCTGATTTCGGACAGATAGGCTGGTAACCCACGGCAGGTCGCCGCCTCTACACAGTATATCACCTTGAACCAAACGGACTTGTGCAGGACGGTTTCCTCCGTTTTTTCTCTGCTGTAGAGACGAACCATTGACATGTGAGCGTATCGACGTGAAAGCTGACTGAACAGCCTAAATTTGGCCTCACCTCAGCCCCTCGCGGACGACATACCACACCCCTGTGACGATCTTGAACGAGTCCGAATGTGGACAGCTTTGAACCCGCGCGTCTCGGTTCGACTGGCCGTCATTGCTGCATGCAGCGAAAGTGCGTTGGGGGCCTGATCCAGGAGCTTTCATTGCACTCTACGCTTCCGGACCAGCTCCGCCATCGCGGCAGCAATAAGGTCTGAGGGTGTGCGACATTTCGGCCTCCTCTGCTCGACCTCCGTTTCCGTATCTCCTGTTTCACGCCTGAACAACGATGCGAGCTCTCTCAGCGTCATCAGGCATCTCATCTCAGCCCCGATCCTAGCTTCCGCCGCACGCCTTACTGTTTCTGCCAAGGCCCACCACACTGGTAGATATACCTGTTACCCCGTTGCCATGTCGTCGAAGGACTCCGGCTTCTTTGAAGCACCCTTCCAGCGGTCCAAGTCTCCAACCCAGCAACACGGCTATCGATTCTCATTGCCAAACACGGAGTCTTTCTCGAGGCTTGCCCATCAGTTTGTGCAACGCGTCGACAAACCCTTACACTCGCCGACAGGGCCGAGGTTTTCGGTCAAATCTAAGAAGCCGAGCCCGTTGCCAAAGGGCAAAAAGGGTATCAAAATCGGAGCGACCATCCTGCACACCGTCCCCGAGGCGGCCAGCATGCCGATGTTTGAAGCCACTCCAGGCTCTGGCCGAGCCTCACCCGCACTGCAATACCTTCCTCCCACCCGGTATCGCAGCGACAGCGCAACTGCAAGGGCACCCGCGGACGATGGAATGGAGATCACATCCTATGCCGATCCTCTTCGAGAAGCAGTCGGAACTTACCAGAACGGCGAAGCGCAGTGGGACCATCCCTCGTCGTCGAGACGTTTTAGCGTGACCAGGTTCCAACGGCTCGGCCTCAAGGTCAACATACCAGCAGGGAAAAGCAACGAAAAGCCTCTTCCAAAAAGCCCATTCTTCCACCCACCAGCTCTCGGCCATTCAAGGTCTGCCTCGGACGAGACAGACAACATCATGTCACCACCATCCGGATCGCACGCGAACATTCTCCATGACTCGATGGTCTCGATGGTATCCCCGCTCAGCTCACAACAAACCCAACCCATGCAGCACAGCATCCCGACCATCGATATCCAGTCCGCCAAGCCCGACTCCGGATCTCCGGATCTGTCCAACGGCATCAACTCACCCGGCGAATTTGTGGATGACGATTCATCTTCAGTCTACAGCGTTCAATCCTCGGTCACCAGCGATGAAGCGGAAACGTCAAGATCAACATCCGACAAACCACCCATGGAGATTCATGATGGCGACGTAAGCGCGGCCAACTTTGTTTCCTCGCCAAACGCTGCAGGGATCTCCGCCTCACCACCACGTGATGGCATGAACTCCGTTCCCTGTGAAACCGGACATCGCCAACCTGGGTCAGCGTCTCCGCCACAGCCAACACGAAATTACGCACGTCACCCGCTAATAGAACACGACCAAGAGTTTATACCCACCTGTGCGCACCATCCCATGCGCAATGTTCCTGATCTTTCACGTCGTCCACCACCCACCCAAATAAAAAATCCCAACACTCGCTGGATCAGCATCCGGCCGGATCAAGAAATGGGTATCATTACTCAAGCCATGAACCGACCGGCACTGCCGCTGGCCATTCCCAGCCCCACCTGGAGCGAAGCCCAAAACGACCTCGAGCAGGAGCTCACTGTTTCGGCCGACGACAATCCCTTCAAATGGGACGACATTGTCGGTTTGGAGGATATCGTACCTTTGGACGACATTATCCCCGTGGAAGACTTCCGGATATCCCAAGATGCTCCCTTGAGCCCCCAAGGCATTGGCCGCAAAGATTCGATAACGTATGCGATGCCGACCTACTCCGCACCACCCATGGTTCCCAAGTTACCATCCAAGTCGACCCTACGAGGGAAATTCAAGGACCAGGACACTTTCCGTCTCTCGCATGTTCCCCAAAATCATATTGCCTCGCAGATGAAAAGAGGGGCCTCGAAGAAACCAAACCATCTGACCATTACCCTCGAGGACAGACGCATGACATCGGACGACTTCATCCTATCGCCGCTACCGATCCCGCTTCAAGAATGGAGGGTGAATCGTGAAATCACCCCCGAAGTCGCCGAAGGTGTCATTCTCAATATCTTCCAGAGTCTGGGAAGCCTCGACGACCTTTTTGCATGTGCCATCATCAACCGCGGGTTCTATCGTGTGTTCAAACGCAACGAACTCGAGCTCATGAAACATGCGCTGCAGAAGATGTCACCACCTGCTTGGGAGTACCGCGAAATCTGCTATCCGGGTCACGATATAACCGATGAGGAGGAGCTGGACCGCCCCCGACAAGACTACACCGCGACATCTTACATTCACGACTTCACGCAGGACATGTACATCATCTCCGAGATCAAGCAGTTGATCAAGGAGAAGTGCCAGTCGTTCCTCCGATCCGAGATCGCCGATGCCATCGACAGCGAAGACCCAGAGGAATCGGCTCGCGTCGACGATGCACTCTGGAGGATTGGGTCTTTCTGCAAGATTTTCGGATGTCGCAAGGGTCGCGAAGAAGACGTCACTGCGCAAATGGATTGGCTGCAGGGCGGAATCTTGGTCCACCAGCAGACGTGCTCATCGAGCGCCCCCATGTGGGACGACATGAACGAGACGCTCGCGAGCGCCCCGGAATGCTTCGCAAAGGGCAACGAGGGTGGTTTGACCGCGGCACAGCTTTTTGACATGATGGAGCTCTGGAACTGCTTGGGTGTGCTTCTGCAGAAGATCGAGGGACGTGCGATGCAGGCCAGGTCGTACGGCATTTTCGACAAGACCGACATCAGAGGCGGTGACGTTGATGGCGAGGAGGAGATGCTAGGTAGGCGCCCACAGCCAAACTCCTACGATACGTGCTGACAGGAAACAGACGAATGGTACTATTGGCTGCTCACACAGGGGTTTTCCACCGTCCTCGAACTCACCGGACCCTGCCAAAAGACCGACGCGTCCGTCTTCCACGTCGCCTCGATAAAGGGTCTTGACAACTGGGAACCACCGGCGCCCGGAAGCACCCGCCGCAACTTCCTCAAAGAAGCCGCCTTCCGCGTTTACGAGGACCGAATCGCACGAGACTACGCCGAAAGCTCGACAAAGGAGGTACAACGGGCGATATCGAAACAACGCATCCAGCGTCACATCAACGAGATCCGCACTCGCAAGAACAGCAGTGAGCGCATGCCTGAAATTCGCATGAGTTCCGACGGCCCCGTGGGCGATTGGGAGGATGACATGGACAACTTGAATCGCCCACGTTCGAATCGCAAGTCGGTCAACAACCTCGTCACACACATTCCGTCCCTAACTTCGGTACGTCATGTTTCCGCAGCATCGAACGCAGCACAGGAAATCGTCGTCTCTCTCTCCCGTACGCCGTCACCACCACACTCACCCCCAAGGCGCATGATTGCAATGCCCCTTCTCCCTTCACCTCCACCATCAACCGTTCCTAGCGTGAGGGACAGGAACAGCATGGCATCAAACGGCATGTCAGCAAACGGCCTGCCCCCCTTCGATCAACATCCCGCTTTCCGACGACAGGACACCATCCCGGAGATGCCACCTTTGGTCGAACACCCCATGTTCGCCTACAACGATCGTCACATGAGCGGAGGCTCATCCGTCCGATCCAGCGAAAGCTCATCATCCCGCGCCGCATTCCAGCAACATCCTCTCCAGCAGTCTATGCATGCTAGCGACGCAGCCGACCACACCGCCGAGCGAGCTATCCATCGCATCGTTGAGATGGGATTCACGCCTGAGCAAGCACGCCTTGCTCTCCGCATGACCGATCTCGGTGACGGTCTCCGAGTCGATCGCGCCGTTGAGCTTCTACTACGGGACATGGCCTTGTAAACCTGCCGGCCAATTTTTCTCATCTTCTCTTTTTCCACCTTCCCAATTCGAATGCATGTTCGGGTGTATATATTGTTTGACCAACCTTTTTCACGTTTATTCCTTATGCACTTACGATACCCGAGTTTAGGGGCATATTCACGGCTGGGATTAAGCATGGCGTAGGAGTTTATTGTCTTTTTCCCTGTTTTTCCTGGAGGAGTTTTGTTACACACTACGATCTTCGATCCCACGGAGTTGTATTCAGGAGCTAGCATAACACGGTAAATACCCAACGCATGGGCAGGCACACTTTTCCTCGGATTCGTAGACAGATGAGGGGGTTTTTTTTGTTGGAGATGGTTCCTCTAGGATGCCACGCGTTGAAGGAAGCTACCACCGAGTCCAGTATCCCACCGCGGGCGGGTAAATCGCCGCAGTGGCACATTGTTCAAACCAATCAAAATCAATCAAAACAAATTAAACAACAAAAGCGTGAAATGGTCTCACTTTGCAATGTCCACCTATGTATCGCCGGCGTGTTATCATCGGAGCGACATCTCGTATGGCAATCCCCCACCCAACTCACGATTGAACCATGTTCCAATCTCCCTCACAAATCGATCGACAACGATATCCACCGCACCGAGCTATCGTGCAGTCCTGGAGGGTATCACCAGAAACGCCTGGCCACGGCGCGGTCCAAGCAGTCTCAGCCACGCACGCGCATTACGCGCCCGGGCGGCCGCCGCTCCGAGTCCATTCATTCTTGTTTCTCGAAGCGCGGGAGAAGAGCGAGAGGAGGAAGACAAGCAGGGCTGAAACTCGCTTTCGTTCGCAAACCACGCCACGTCGAGAAATTGCACGTTGGGCGGTCAGATTTTGGCGCCTGTTGGTATGCAAGGGGTGGAGGTGATAAGAGGGTGGCAGCAGGCAGGTTTGGGGGCTAGGGAGATGGTGTTGCAGGGTCGGAGGCTTGGAGTTTTTATTGATTTGGGTTGGGGCGCTGAAAGGGTGTCTTGCCGCCGTCGATGGGAATATACTCATGAGTCGTCGCCGGTGGGGCGGTGGTCTGGAATGCATGCTCCGTCGATGGATGATGATGGGGGCGAGGCGAGGCGAGGCATCACTACTCTTCGTGGGCATACCCCATGCCTTTCCTCCACCAGGCCCATACACCGAGCGTTTCCATCTTTGCGCCGAACTCTTTGACGCTTTCTGCTTCTTCCAGTTTCCCTGGTCTTGCGCTCTCTCGGTCGTCGTTGCCCTGCTCCTTCGTTTGCTGGACATGGGCATCGGGTCGCTTCTCTGCAGGCTTCCTCTCCAGCTGGAAGTCTTTGTACCGTAGTCGTTGAACGGTGGACACCCAATCTCTTACGCCGGATTCGCTGCCTTGGCAGTACATGATGCCCGGACAGCCGCCATAGCGGAGCAGGGCGTAGACGTTGCAGTTTGAAGCCGCAGCGCGCAGCTTGGCGACCTTTTTGCGCGAGGTGATGTGGTGGGTGCGGATCAGGGCGTTCCAAGGTGGAGACATGCCATTGGCGTAAGGAAGCAGGTATCTAGATGTATCAGAATGAACATGTGCAGTATTCCGGTTCACGATTCCAAGGCTGGTTGCATGCGATGTGTGATGAGACAGACAGACAGACATGCGCGCACGTGACAAGACCTCCCCGTGGCCTAGCGCATTCCCAAAATCCTGATCGGTGACCTCACTCCTTCGGAAAAAATCCCAGGGCCGGCAATCTGGCAGCAGTAATTCCCACCACGACGAGGACACGACCGCATGGATAACTGTTCCCATTCCACCTGAACTGCGAATGGAGTATGAAGCTGATGCCGCTTCATAAGATTGCCGCCCCTTCGCCCTTGGTTCTGAGCTTCCTGCGCGCCCAGGTCCGGCATGCTTTCGAATCGCCGGCCACGCGATGCGCTGCGGTGAGGGGACAGGCGCAGGCACAGAGGAGGGGGCTTGTGGCGCCCGCGCGGGGTGTACCGTGTTTCGGGGGGGGAGGAAGAGATGGAGGAAGAGATGGAGGACGAGATGGAGAGAGGCTGGTGGAGAGTGTCAGCTGGTCCGCGTCGCACACAATCCGGCCTCAATCGCGTCGGGCACTGTCTACTACGAGCATGGCGAGGGCGTGGCAGCTCTTTGGGGGGCGGAAGCCGCCCGATCCACCGCAACCAATGCCCCCGCGGAAAGACGCGTTGGGAGACAACGTGTTCGACGGCCTGGGACGCATGGCGCGATCTGCGAACGAGCTCAAGATGAGATGCACCGAGCTCGACGAGCACGGGAATGTCACCATGGTCAGCGGGGAGTTCAAGAAGAGTGAATTGATCGCCAAGGTGTGTTGCACGTGCCCTGCATTGGAGAAGACGGCTGCGATGGGAGAAGAATGGACGAAAGAATGGTACAACTGACGGCTTTCAGTACGGGCTTCTCCCGCGCGACCTCCGCAAGATCGACTCCTCGCTCCTCCCCAACATCCTCATCCGCCCCACCGCCATCCTGATCAACCTCCTCCACATTCGCGCCCTCATAAAGCACAACCGCGTCCTCGTCTTCGATGCCTACGGGACAACGGATTCAAAGGCGCAGTCCGTGTTCATGTACGACCTGGACCTCAAACTCAGGCAGAAGGACACCACCGCAAACGGCACCCTGCCCTACGAATTGCGAGCACTGGAAGCCGTCCTCATCAGCGTGACACTCGGTCTCGAGACGGAATTCGAGGGCGTCAGCGAGCCAGTCGTCAGGGTGTTGAGGGAGCTGGAAGAAGACATCGACAGGGACAAACTGCGCTATCTGCTCATCTACTCGAAGAAGCTGGGTTCATTTGAGCAGAAAGCTCGACTGGTCCGCGATGCCCTCACCGAGCTCCTGGAAGCCGATGACGACCTCTCAGCAATGTACCTTTCTGAAAAGGCAGAAGGCAAGCTCCGCGTCGAGGACGATCACACCGAAGTCGAAATGCTGTTGGAATCGTACCATAAGATCGCGGATGAAATCGTGCGGTCGGCTGAGAACTTGGTGTCGAATATCCGCAACACCGAGGAAATGTACGTTCCCTTTCCCTCCCCCTGCCTGCCCCACCCTCGTATCCTGCCGAATGCTCATGTCTCCGCAGCGTCAAAGCCATCCTCGACGCCAACCGCAACTCCCTCATGCTCCTCGACATCCGCTTCAGCGTCCTCACCCTCGCCCTCACAGCCGGAACCTTCATCGCCGCCCTCTACGGCATGAATCTTGCGTCCGGCATTGAAGAACACGAGTGGGGTTTCTGGGGCATTTCCACCGCAAGCGCTGGTCTCGGTATCATCTTCTTTATCTGGGGCAAACACAAACTCCGCAGCGTGCAGACACTTACCATGTGGGGCCATGGCGCAAAAAGTCGGGCAAGTAGTTGGGGTCTGGGAGTGTGGGGTGGTAGGAGTATGCACAAAGAGAGGGTGGGTGATGGGTTTGCAGGCGCTGGGGGCTTGCGTGGCGGTAATCTGATTGAGGGGGGAAGAGGTATGAGGGGCATGAGGGCGGGAGAGAGTATTGGGGACTTGGTGAAGAGGGAGAGGGGTTTTGCGCGACGGTTGGCGCAGGCGGAGGCCAGGGCTAATGAGACTGATAGGGGAGGTCCTTGAAAGGGTGAGATGAGATGGGATGGGATGGATGTTCCTTTACGTTTCCGTTATTGCCTGTTTGGATCGTTTGCTGCTCTCTACTCAGATATCCCCCCTCGTTGCCTTTTTGGGACTTTTGTACAGATAGATGGGCTTGGTCGAGTTGGTGGGTTTGCATAGCGTAGGCGTTATGGGGATGTGTGTTGGACTTCCAGATATACCTCATCTTACAAAGCCCATGTACGATAGTGCGCTTCTATTACTCAACATCCCCGCAGGGACTGGATTACACTCTATGCATACAAACATGTACAAATCCACCAACGGTCGTGCAGACGATCCTATGTTTGAAAAGAGATTATCGTTACTGTAAGTACCCTCTCGTGCAATCATCTCTCAGTGGTAACCTTGGTGTGAAATTCCGTTCTCTCGCATGGAATACGTCGACCATATCTGCAAGGCTATGGCGAAAGTTCCAGCGTTATCGATTTTGAATGGCTGGGATATATGGCCTCTTGCCATGCTGCGCAGGATATTGACTGTCGGTACAGTTTTCGACTTTAGTTCACGATTTCGTTTCTCGCGTGGCATATTTGCTGGTTGAGCTCTTGCCACAACCATGCCTAGTTTACCCGCCTCTTTTCTCCACACACTGTCCATCCATCTCAGCTACCGGAAGCTCCATTGGTGTAATAGCCAACTCAATCCTCTCATCATGTGTCGGAAGTTCAGACCAGGACGTTGGTGTCATCAGCTCGTGCACATGCGTACTGCTTAGATCATGCATTTCCAACGTCTTCTCCTGAGCTTTTCTGTCCATGTAGGCAAGCTCTTCTCTCTTTTCCTTCCGTCGCCGGTAAATGAAGAAATAAGCGGTAGAGGCCACGACAGCAAGGAAGACGGTGACGACGATTACCATTCCTGCTATTGTGCCATTGCTGAGTCCTGCATCGGAGGAAGCGGACCCGGGTGGTTTGATAGTGACGATCTCGGGAGCTAGGGTTTTTTCTGAAAAGGAGGCTCGTGCGATGGTAAAGTTTGCACGCTCGTAGTCGACGATCAAATACGCTTCTTGCAGTAAAGTTCGTCCTAATGTGTATTGAGAGTCGTTTGCTGCGCGGCGTATCGGGAAGTAATTTGTCGCGTTGGGGTAGTAAGGGTATGATGCTCGCAGATCGAAAGCCGAATATGGAAGTATGATATTGGTGTAGTTGGTTGAACTGTCGGAAAGCGTGTTGGCCAGCTTGAATGTAATCGATGGATTGAGCGATTGCAGCTGAGATCTTACGGTATCGTTGACGAGATAGAGGTCAGTTTTGTTGTCGTATGTCAGGCCGAATGCGTTTTCGAACCCGTCGCATATATCTCGCGGCAGCCATATATGTGGCACTGTGGAGTCGACGAGGGAGAAGTGTGGGCTCGAAGACAAGGAGTAGGTGCCTTTCAGGGTGTTTGTAGCCGTGATGGAACTGACGGCTACGGAGAGCAACCGGGAGGGGTCGACAGAGAAGGAGAAAGAGAAGGCCATGGTATTTAGCAGGTATCGGGTAGTGTCGTAGCCACCGAGAATGAGTTGAGCAAGATAGGACTTGGACCTATATTTGGCGCCAGCAGTATAGGCAAAGGACAGGCTTGGTATCATTGAGCTGTTCCGTAGCTGCCAAAGAAGCGTCTTCTCAGCTTTGCAGGAGGAGCAGAAAGATGAGTCCGTGGTTCCAAGTGGTATGTGCCCCATGAAGTAGTCCAACTCGGCAACACCTGCCACAACTCGGTTCTTTAAAGAAAGCGATGTACCACCAGTCACGGGACCCAGTGACACGGTATCGTACCCAAACAAGCCGCGGCCATTATACCCCAAGTTCTTGTCCAGACTGATGTCGTACTGTCCGATGGTCGACCATGTCGATGATACGTTAGACTGGAATCCAATATTTTGCACGCTGTTGTATATCTCGGCACCGCGTGCATTGGCACAGTTGGCCGGGTCTTTTCCTACTATACAGCCTTCCGGGACAATCACGTACGTTTCTCCGCTCTTCGTTGACGCATGAACACGCAGGTCCTGGCCGCCGACATTGATCTTGAAGGTGCTCCAGCTCCCATCGTTGCCGTCGAATTCTTGCGATGGTGGCACTACATAGGGTTCCGAGGGTGGCGGGGATGTTCCTCGAGGCGCAACGCGCATTGTGTGGTGTTTGTCGAAGGGAAGTGACAATTGCAACCTGGAGAGAGCACAGAAACAGTAGGATTGTTTGGAGCAAGCTTAAGAGATACAATCATGTATGCGGAGAATTAAGATTACAGGGTTCTCTTGGCGGCTAATACAGAGCTGTACTGCCCGCCCTACTACCAAGTCCGATCACCATCTCATCTACTATGATGTTGTGCCAACCTTGTTGTAGAGTCCCAAAACGGCATACCTAGTGCCGTCTCTTTCCAAGGTTATTGGATATTTGGATCCCCAACCTTAAATCGCATTTTCTTTCTCACTCAGCGACAAATAACAACTTCATTCAGCTGAAAGGGACTTCGCGTAAAGTATTGTCTGCCTTGGTTTGTCATCTCGTATTTATCCTGGACCGGAGTCCAGTCATCGGTGAGTTTGATTGTTGCCTGCGCCTCGATGGTTTGGGGGCTAATCGCCTCAACCGATTTTGTTGCCATGCGAGAAGTGAAGCCGTCACTTCAAATGCTACAGCAACAGAGTGTAAAAGAGCTAGTTCACGAGCCTCGGGATTGGAATTCAGCTTGAACTCGAATCTGCGGGCATGTGTACCATATTCTCATTTTTAACCTTTCCTTTTAAGGCATGCAGCCATTGTACTGAGCGCTTGTGCGCCTTGAAAAGGCAACGCTTTGCCCCCAATATGTATGTTTCAAGGGGTACCTGCATACCCGTCGCTTATTTCCGCTGTCCACTATGTTCACTTCAATACGAAAGCTTTGCCGTCTTATGTAGCGCAATATCTCGATCTTTCAGAGACACTCGTTAACTCATAAAGCCACTCAATGTGTAGCACACGGTAGCACCGAAACATGCGGCACTACACGCTGCTTTACGGAGCAATAATAGCGGGCCAATCTTTTGCTAATTCACATGATGAAAGCTCACAGGTCAAACCAGAGTGGACGAGATGTAAGTTCCGTGATAGACCTGGGTGAACTTCGAAAGCTAATGGGCATAGTTTGTAAGTGGTCTAGGTGAATTGATCTGATCCTGAATTAACGGGAGCAGCTAATTCCTCCATTTCATCGTCGTCATTGTTACCATCATCATCAACACCATCACCGCTGATAAAGACATTGGTACGGAGCTCAACTTCCTCTCCGAAGACATCCACTGGCCCCAAGTTCCACGATCCATCACTGTTAAAAACATCGACAACTCTCTTGGCCACTGGAAACTCTCCAAATAAAACGACCCTCACCGTATCAAGAACACCTGCTCTAATTCCCACGACCGGAAACACATCAACGATTGGAACCTGCACCGGTTGCAACCTTCAAGCATATCCCACTACGACATGGTTCACAGGAACCTGGCAAGCTTCATGGACCAGTGTCGTCGTCACAGAGACAGTACTAGCGAAAACCATCAGCTATTTCGATGGAAATCCAGCCACCCTCCAGGGTACCACAGTCGAATATGAAACACTGGAACAAACCAAGACCCTCATTGGGCCTGCAAACCAGACCATCACGCACACGACGCCTGTGTTCAAGGTGATACCGACTAAAGGGGTCACATTGGAACGTCCCATAGGCCCGACCTATGTTATCTATCAATCTATCTCCGGTGGAGACGAACGTCCAAGTCAATTGTTTGTAAATACGGTGTGCAGGGATAATGTTGGCTCTCTAACATACACTGCTCCAACCCGCACCGAAGACTATGACTACTTCATTGAAACCATCACAGGCATAACTACCATGCCGAAAACTACGGGACGCGCATTACTCCCTACACGTCTTGTAGGCTACCTTAAACAAGATCCAAGAATTCAACAACAGTTCCAAGGTCACGATATTGCTACTTGCACGCTTGCCTCTTCGATGAAATCAGGCATGATGGGATCCAAACCAACGAACCATCCTTTGCCATCTTCTGCAGCTCCTTCGAGTTTACCTGGAATCAGCAACGGTGTCACATCCACGTTCTTGAGCACGACCTATGCTTCAACCTCAACGCACCTCACAGTTCGAGGGTGCCTTAGGTGTGATAGTACGGTAGTGCCCACACCTAGAATATCCGTTGTCACATCGGCACCATCGCTAGCCCTGACACCATCTGGGGGTCAGTCGATTACACTAGGAGACAGCGTTGTTGTTCTTCATCCTGTGCCGACACATCAACCAATCGAGTCGAGTAATATCAGCTTCCCTTCACCGACTGATCGACCAGTTTTACTTGATCCTTCTTCACCCAAAGGCCCGGTTTCCCTTGATGATTCTCCAATCAAAAACTCAGCTGTTCTCGATCCTTCTTCGCCCAAAGGCCCGGTTTTCCTCGAACCTTCTTTCACCAAAAACCCAAATGTCCTAAATCTTTTTCCAACCGAAAACCCAACTTCACTCGATCCTTCTCCAAATGGGCAATCTGCTTTCCCGAGCCATCCCCAAACTGAGCAGTCGGATTCTCCTGGCGAGACCAATATTTTCCAGCCCAGTCAACAATCGCATCCAACCCCTGGTGTCGTTATTGGTGGTGAAACCCTTCGTGTCGGCCAGACAACTATAATAAATGGAGCGACAATTGCCGTACCTACCGCTCAAAGTGGTTCTCGTATTGTAGTAGACGGAAAGACGGTATCTGTAGACCCTTTGCCCACAGGTCCAGCTGTCCTCACAGTCGGTGGCATACCAGTGACCGCAAACCCACAAAGTCACATGATCATTGGATCGCAGATACTTCTACCAGGCGGACCAGCTATCACATTCGATGGAAGCACGCTCAGCCTTGCGCCATCCGGAACCATAGCTGTTGTCAATGGTGCCACAAAAACTCTCACGCAAGCACCATGGATCACAGACAAACCAATTCTTGCGATCGATGGGCACAGTGTCTCAGCGAATATTATCGGAGGAACCACTGCCTTTGTACTCGGTCCATCACAAACACTAACTGACGGAGGTATCGTTACCGTATCAGGAACTACGTACTCCATACCTACAACAGCATCTGGTTCCGTGATTGTTGTTAATGGGGTATCGTCAACTTTCAGCCCATCAAGTTCCCCGATCATCACTCTTGCGAACGGACTATCTGTAGCTGCTTCAGTGAAGGGGGGCACAACAGCCTTCGTTGTTGCATCTGGACACACTCTCATGCCAGGCAACGACACTCTTACAGTTTCGGGCTCTACTTATTTTATGCCCTCATCAGCGTCTGGCTCCGTGGTCGTAATCAACGGCCGGACTTCCACTTTTGGCTGGAGTAGTCTCGAAGCGACAACGACAGCGACCCCAATCTCAACCACAAGCTCACGCATTCCGGCCAATTATGCTGTCCCAAGTAATATAATCACTCCAACAACGTCGAGGCAAAGTGGTGGAGCGTTATCGACCAAAAATCGAGGCTTAAGCGCATGGGTTGAACTTGTTATCACGGGACTCGCTGGGTGGATATTTCTGCTAATGTAATTTTTGTACGACTATTTGGGCACTTTTTCATGACTTTTTTCGGGGGGGTTTTTTTTTCAGCATTTAGCCAGGCGTTCTGCAGGAAAATACTATAGCATTAGTTCGCTTACAACTCATCTTATACCATTCTTTCATTACTTTATCTTATTCAATACGTGTGAAAGCTGTACGGGAAACCTAGATCACGTCGTGATTAGTGATCATCAAAAGGAGTTAAGCGTAGCAGAGACGTAATCAATTCCAGAAAACTCGATTGGATGTGGGCCCAGTCTAGTGGCGATCCCGAAGGTGAGATGCGCAGCTAAATTAGGCTACACCCGCAGGGGGCAGCTTCGACACAGTATATGTTCAGCCTCTCTGTCAGCGTTAAGGGTATGACTCTTAGAATTCAGCACCGCTCAATTACGGCTCTTTCGACATGAAGAATTTCGTGTTTCGCTCATACAAGCGCTCGCCCAAGGAGAAAGAAGGTACATTGCATGAAATCTCTTACTCCCTGAGCTCATACACAAACATACGATTCTATGCCACGAGATACACCTACAAAAATATGGGAACAATCACCGTAGCTTTCCACACCATTGTAGCGTTACGCCACGACTCGAGGAACGTCAATTCCTGGGTCACTGAGCTTACAACTCGTAGAGACCGCTGATAAACCGGACAACGAGCCAAAAGATACGAGGAGTGCATCATATCAAAAGCGAAGAGAACAAGTTAGGAGAGCGCAACGGTAAGAGTCGTCGAACACGCTCATCAACAGCATCCTATCAAGATGGGCAAGTACTGATTGATCTCATAGCACACATCGGGAACGCAAAGAAAACTACACCAAGTCCCTCGAAACTCAGGTCTTGCAACTCCGTAGCGACGAAGTCGTTCTATCACAAACAAATCACTTCCTTCAACAAGAAGTGGACCGATTAAAGCAGCTTTTGGAGCAAAATGGCATCTCACACACCGTTGGACAAGGCGTCTTCGCATCACCAGAAACGATGGATTTGGACGCACCATGTAGCTCGAGGTCCATCAGTATCATGCAGAATCCATTGGGTGAGCAGCAACTTCATTTGGGCTCGGTTAGTGGCGGCGGGAGCCTCTGGCTCACGGAGAGCGAGGGAAGCCAGATCTCCAAGAACAGCGATACGACACAGAGAAAGAAGTCGATGTTTAGTCCGAAGCGGCGTGTAGAGACGGAAAATGTTGCGGAAGAAAGTGGTAAGCAATTTTTCGATGCATAGTTGGGAGGATCTAATGGGCATCTAGATCAAACACTTCCGTCGCTTGCCACAGCATCACCAGATCAAAAAGTCCGCGACCTGAACCAAATTGACTTGGGGATAGAGTTTGTGCTCACGTAGGTCTCCCCTTCCTTTCATATTCTTACTCACTGCGCTCACATACCTATTTATAGTCTCGAAGCTCCCTGTCTTGACCACGTTCAAGATGCATCATGCTCTACGGATGCACATGCGGAGATTTCAACCGGCCACGCCCTCATGGCTTCAGCCGCTTTACTTTACCAGTCACCTAGACAACCCGTCAATACCGCGGTCTACTCACACTGGGATGTGTCCCACGTCAGCCTGGGGAAACTTCTTGAACTGGCGGAGCAGATTGACTTCCAAGGTGATGTTGCGCCTGTACAGGCTTGGGCGAGGTTGCGGTCGCGAAGAGGCTTTGGTGATTTGGAGCTGGGCCAGCTGAGAGCTCTGACACAAGAGATGATGAAGCACATGCAGTGTCAAGGGTAGGTTATTTTCACCCCATGCTTGAGTACGAATGGTTGACAAGACTATAGGTTCGGTTCAGTGATCGACGAGGATATCTTTGAGAGCTTGGTGGACAAAGTTTTACTTGGGTGAAGTCGACAGCAAGGTAGAGAGCAAAAGTTTGAGCAACGCATCCGGTACTATGGGTTTGGCCAAGGATAGTTAGACAAGCAAGAGAACGCATACATTCCATCTTCTCGAAATCTCTCTGGCACAACCTAATTGCATCTCATATTTTCTCGATGCATGCTTCCCATTCATCTCAACGAAGTACCTGATCTTTTCCTCCCGTCGATTTCATAGCATCCCTCTCCTTTTGCTCGCGGGCCAATTCATCTTCCGTGCGCTTGTTGCCTCTCGCAATCAACTTCTCAATCAGACTATTCTTCTTTGTCGCATTGTCTTTCTCTGCATCGTCAAACTCCTTGAGGTATGCCTCACGCTCTGCAGGTGACATGGCGGCGAATTCGGAGTCTATGGACTCGCGGCCTCCTGCAATATATATATGTCAGCATCAAACTCGACGAGAGGTTGAAAAGGGAAGCTTAGAAAAATTGCGTTGATAAGGGCTGCGTATATAGTGCTCGAGGAATAGCAGATTGGATCATCGGCTGCGTCACTACATACCGCCACTGTGTCCCGCTGTAGTATAGTTCACATCGCCTTCTTCGGATTGCGATTTGCGGCGTATGTGTAGCTTGTCTTTGATCTTGTCCATAGTCGACATTTTGGCGGCTTCGTGTGAGGCTAGCAGGGTATAGCAATGATAAGAGGACTGTCGAGAATTTTGAAAGTGGTTTTGCGGAAAGTGTTGCGGAGAGAGCTGTGAGGTGGCTGTATTGGTATACGTATGGAAGACGTCATTGGGGCTTTGGTCTCCAACTGGTTGGTTTGGCGAGGCTTGACTGGAAGAAGTGGGGACGTGGTGCCGTTGTTCCTGTGGCCCTGAGATTACTTCTCCAGACTATTTATATGTATCCATTTCTACAGGTTACGCTGTGATGCCAGGGCTGTTCATGCAAATGCTTGAGTGGGCCTTTGTCACGTGACGTAGATTGTCACATATTTTACAACACAGAGGCATCTGAGAGATTTTATGTCCTGGTACGTTTAGCGAAACACATAATGCAAGGTTCGGAGTTTTTTAATTAGTGAGAAATATTGTTACCTCTCATACTTTCCAATCAAGTATCACTCAACTATGCCTGGATATATTTGTCACAGCTGACTCCTGTATCTATGCTATTCAGACTGGGTATCTTGTGTTCGCATTCTGCTCGACCTGGATCCTCACAATATTTGCCTTCTCACGCCAAACCCCCCAACCAGAAGCCTCCTATCCATAGGATCCCCCATTGGGGTTGTGCAAAAGCTCTCAGCGCCGCAGGTCCTGGGCATGTGCCTGACATTCCCCATCCAATGCCAAACGCCGCTGCCCCAGCAAGAAACTTCCAGTCCACGTCCTGCATTGTCTTCCTCGGCACATCATATTTCGTGCTAAAAGCCGGTGACTTATCGAAGTCAAAGCCCATGGACCAATTTTCAAGCAAGCTCGGGAGAACACCGAAGGCGATGACGAGCGCAAGTGAAGGGTCCCAGTGTTGAAGAGATGGGAAGGATAGGAATGATGCTACTTTAGCTGAAGAGGCCATTTGAGAGATTTGTAGCCCAAGACCGAACTCTAAGCCAGACAAGAATACTGTAGCGTTATAGGCGGATGGGTTCGTCTTTGAATCTGGTTGTGCTTTGGTTTCTTCGGTGGACTTCGTGGGGCTTGTGAGGTCGGCTACAAGATATGGTAGCGTTTGTCCGGCAAGGATTGTTGCGGCGGCGAGAGTTATGAGGGATATCATTGTTTCGTGAGAGGGATATGTTGGTATATAGCATGGCTTTTCACCAACACATACCTCCGTCAACAGTGACGGATGGACGAGATGATGGCTGATGATTGCTGCTGAAAAGAGCACAGCAACGGCCGCTGCGCTCCTAGCACTCAATCTGCTTAGTCCGCACAACATGTGTCCACTTGTACATCCATTGCACGCCTTGGTGCCCCATCCAATTAGTGCCCCTATGCCGACCGTTACAATGGCTGCCTGAAAACTCATTGGTACGGGAGGATATTGAGTCAAGAGTTCCGGGAGGAACAGCTTGAGTGGTAGGAATGAGGATGCCATGCCAGCAAAGAAGGTCAACGTGAAGCTCGATGGTGAGGAGAGAAGATGCCGGATGAAGCCTGAGCACCCGAGAATGGAGCCATTCTTGTGAAAAAGGATAGATGTTGCTTGGTGAAGTAGAAGGGCGCCGATAGATGTTTCTACTGGCGTGAACATCGCGATTCTGTGATGATGTTGTGCTTGAGGTTGATGAGGTGGAGTGGTGGAAAGGTGACTAAAGGACGAGGCGTTTGTTGTTGTTGGAGAAAGCAATCAAGGTCTGTAAATATGATACTGTATAGCCACACGACTACGAATAGAAAGTCGCTTTGCAAATTTGTCCAGTGAGGCCGTATATATGTCCTTCATAGACAAGTTGCGAAGTGATGAAAAGGAGAGGCATCAGAAGTCACGACTTGCCCATCTTATACGCTTTCCGCAACTCCATGACCATGTACCATCCATAGCTCTTCCAGACTTACCTTGGATAAGGCTCTGTGGCGTTTCGGTGCTGGATAGATGGTGTACGAAGCGAAGTCCATATCTAGTCTAGCGCCTCGTACCAGCTTCAGATCCTTAATCTCATTCATCGCCGAACGAGCTCTTTTTTTTCTCTATACAAAGCGTTGTAGTTCCAGAAAGCCTCACTATAACACCCAAGCACCACATGTAGTTCTTTATTGGTCTGTAACAGGCGCGCAAAGTTTTTTATTCTACAAATTGGGAATAAATGAAACAAAGATGTTTGTGCATTGCATAGAACTCGTATGTTATTTGCCGTTGTCGCCGATTTGGTGTTTCGAGAGGTCGGCGACGTCCGCGTGTCGGTGGGGTTGAGCACGCGGGAAAATCGGATTGAATTTCGCATGAGCGGCCTACGGAAACCGTGTTGCGTGTATGATTTGGATCCGCGAATCCTTCTCGTTGACAAGGTCTTTACCTAGGAAAGGAGAGCATATTACACCGACCTCCTTTGATCATATGAGCTCAACTATCCTACATCTCAGAAATTTCTTTGTCATCAACTACTATGTATAGAACCTTCCCTACATCTCACCGTACCCACCATATTGTCCACGCATCTTACCTTCAACAATCGGTTGTGTTACCAATTCGAGGTTAGACGCCGTCAAGCTAGGGAGTTTTCCAAACGCAACTCGGTTGAACTTGCTTTCCTGTTCACACCTCGCCGACCTGCAAAAAGCTCCACCGAATAAAGATCCGACTAAAAAGATTTAACGTGCGCCACCGTGATCCTTAGGCGTTCCTCGTGCATTCCGCTCGCTTGTCGTGTCCTTCGCGCAAATGTCCGAACTATCGTGGTCGAGAAGCTGGGGTTGCTCAGGCCATGATCAAGGTTGTTAAGTCTGTCCAAACGATCATCTTGCACGGCTCCGTGGTTTTTTTCTTCTTTCTCGGCCGAGAATGCTTGGATGACTGTTAGTTCCATTACTCTGGCTCCAGAGCTATCATGTTGACACGTGACGCATTCCTTGGCATCTTCCGCTGGATTCCAGTGTCGAAAGATATGGGTCCTACAACCTCATCTCTACCTACGTTCCTATCATTATCAACTAATCGTGGTTACTGGGTCTGTATCATACGCTAAGTTATATTACCGAAGCAGAATGACTAACAAGACCACGCGGAAGGCCTTAAAATTGATACGGTGCTACGGCATTTTGCAGTACGCATGGACGGCCCTAGGAATGGCGTACAAAAACACCGATACCATATCACTGGGTTGAGAAGTCGGAAATAGGGTGAGATTCGCAGGCTGGTAGCTCGAAGCAACATCTCCGTTTCAATTACAAACCCAAACGCCTTTACTCTTTACTACTATCATGCTTTTGTGTTCATCAAATCGTCAAACATCTGCACTCTTATTCACGACTGCCACATCTTTGCAGATCGTGGCCAGACTCTCTTGTACAAACTGACAGCCACAGCATCCATAGGATTGATCTTGCCGTCAAATGTAGCCTTGAAGTATCCATGCGTACCCAGACTCTCCTTGATGAAACCGCTCCTACCGCGTCTTGTCCAAAGTGGAAGACTCTTGAACCATCTGACATCTTTGTCGTTGAAGAACATGTAGCGTACGGTGACAATGCGCTTGTTGATCTTGTACGGGTGTCCCGTGAGGATGATACGTTTGGCGATGACTCTGTTCATTGATGGCGGTAAGGATGTGCCGGTTGCGATAAGACGTAGGGGAGATGCAGGAGATAATTCGGAGGGTTGTACGTTGGAGTCCATGCTGTCGTTGGATGGTGCAGAAGCAGTGCGTTGGAAAAAGAGAACGGGGACGTTGCCCCAGGTGAGAGGTCCGATAAATGAGGCATTGGCCGATTGGCCCGGATGAAGGAAGCGATCGAATTTGTGAACATTGTTGGGCGTGTTGCCAGCTTGTGAAAAAAGCTACCGCATGTTAGCATCGTGCAACTAGTTCGTTTGTAAACTCAGCTTACAGGATTGATAACTATCCGCCGTGGCCCACATTGAGCGATCATCTCGGTCTTGGACTTGATGGGTCCTTCGTAGTCGGAGCTAAGTAAGATACTGTAGTTACAGGCAGTTCGCTTGTGCTCGTGTCGAAGGAGCGAGAAAAGTGCAACTGGCCGCGATCCTTGGCGAGAAAGGGGGACACCACGAATGTGAATGTTGACCCTCGTGCCAGGATTTACACCACCGGCCCAAGCTTCTCGCATAAATTTGGTTGCGGTCCTCTTGTAGTCCGAAATCTCCAGGAGTCGCGGCCACTCGTTAGGCTCATACGGTCGGTCTTCCTCGGTCTCCCAGACACTCGTCCTCAGGCTCTTCAACCCACGGTATTTGATTAGACGTTCTTGGGCGTTGACGTTGGGATGAAGTTCGATCTCATCAGGAAACTCCAGGTCTTCCTGGGCCTCGGTTTTTCTTGACTTCCTGTATGCTTCGATTTGCTCGGCTTCGTCTTCTGGCGATGGGTCTAGGAACATTTCGGACTGAGGGTATTCTGAAGGCCCACCTTCAGTCATCGCTCGGCCATCGACATCCATACCCTCAACGCCATCGGCAGGCTCGTAAGTCCGACCCTGGCCTGGCTCATCAACATCTTCCATGTCGAAATCCTCCAAATCCGAGCCAGAGTCTGACACGTCATCAATATACCACGCACTCTGATACTTGCTGGTTCCTCGTGGCAGCCGCTTGGGGCGTGCAGGCGCTGCTTCCTCGTTTTCGTCGGAGAAATAGTGATGATCATCGAGCAACACCCCCTTTCGCTCAGTCGGTGCCATAGATGGAGCATATGTTGTTGCGTCTTCCATGATTGTCTCTTCCGGCGCAAGGTCAGCAAGATCGTCTTGGTCTTCACTTGGCCGCTCGAGAGTGTTGTCGCCTTCGGAGTCAACGGCCATAGAGCCGTCTTTCACCTTCCGGTTCTCCAGCGGCGCAGCAACAATCTTCTCAATCTGGAAGTCGCCCCAGTCACCCACTTGCACCAGACGATCGGCCTTGAGCCCTAGTCCTCTCATGGTGCCGGTCAGCACAACCTCACCGATGCCATCCTCGTTGATGGGCGATTTCCCTCCTGGCCACGCAACTTCCTCGATAAACATGTAGCTCCGCTGCTCGCGCCACTTGATCCCCTTTGTTGTAGTTGTGCAGAGCGATCGAACGAGATTGGAGGCTTCTTGCCGCGAGTCGAGGGAGAAGATGCGCTCGGTGGTTGGCAGCCAGTGTGTGATGTACGACTTGAGGGAGGATACAACCTGGGTCCTTCGCTTCGCGGGCTCGACCGAGTCCAGTGCCTGCACCACCGTGAAGCAGTTGGAAATACCTTGGCTCTCTACCGCCTTCAGTATCAACTCGCCTTCCTTGTCCACCTCGTCTTGCCCAGACAGAATGAAGACAACGAAATCGGCTATTCGGCAGGCGTCCAAGGAAGCCAAAAGGTCCCTCTGCACCACCAGATACTGTATCTTCTGCTTGAAGCGGTCCACATCTACGCGTGTCCAACCAGCCTCGGGCACCTCCTCTCCAATGTCGAGGCTCGAGTTCAAGCTTCGCACTGCCGCCGCCGCCGAGACGTCTCTGCACAGCGGTATGACAGCAACAATCCTCGGCGCCCCGTCCTTGCCCACGAACACGTTCGTCGCCCTCGCATGATCGTTGTCCTTGTTGATGCGCAGCTGCTTTGCTCGGTTCCGACGGTCGATCTTGGACTTGACTTGCTGGTGGGGGGTTTTGCGGCTGCCGCGTTCGAGACCTTCAACCTTGCCTGCGCAAATCAGCAACAGCAATCCAACTACACACATATAGATATGTGTGTATATGTATATCCATATAGTCATGTATTTGCATATGTGAATGAGGAGAGAGGGAGAGATGTACCCTTGCTCTGCTCCTTCAACGCGCCTTTGGTCGCATGGCGGGACTTGAACGACTTTTGCGACTGCTTCGTGGTGCTGCGGTGATGGTGCTGCTGCGCAGCGACTTGGGCCATGCTGCCGTTTCCGCCCGCTCTGAATCGGAAGGGTAGAGACGCCACTGTGTCGGTTCGAAGGTGAGTAGTGATGTCTCGGTGGGGTGAATTTTTTGTCTGGTGGGCTTATCGATAGGACGCTTGGCACCGCGGCACATTTCCCATCTCGCTTCACCTCTCACATCGCTCCTGCCGTCTTGAAACATTTCTCATGGACATGTCTGCTAGCTGGCTCCATCACAAGCTTGTACATGGCATTGAAATCTTCTCCGGCTGGAGTCTCCTCGATGCCCATATGGGACTGTACTGTATGCAATCATGGATGCTGGCCCAAGAGCTGGTTGATTTGGCTGTTGGTTGGAGACTTCACTGACAGCTTGATGGCGATGTCACGGCACGTCATGCCTTCTACAAACTGCGCAAGATAACCGCCACTTCACTCCTGCCGTGTACCCCGTTTGCTCTTTCCCTTTCTCTTCTCTCTCCAATTAGCGTCTGGCTCCTATCCCCACCCGTCTTCCGCCTTTACCTCCTCTCGATAGGCGTGTGGTAGAAACATTGTTTTCCAGCCTGTACAGCTCTTGTCCTTTTACACCCACAACCTCTTATACAGACCAGCAACAGCTCGTGGGACACTCGACTGCCACGATGCCACGCAAACAGTATCACTTCTACGACGCGGCGGCTGTCAAATCCCTTGAAGGCGTGCCGCTGCCTCCCAAGTACGTACCTGCCGACAATCACGTGTCCAAACAAGCAAGCTCGACTGATACGGTGTAGGATCCAATGCGGACGCTGCAGCCGTTGGCTGGGTCATACCAAGTACTCCAACACACAGCTCACCCATGCACGTATGGCCGTCAGGAATCATGGCCACAATGCCCGCTACAGCATTACATGCACCCAGTGCACTGGCAGCGACCAGATAGTCGAGATAGAATGCAGCTACTGCCGCAAGACGAAGGGACTGGAAGCTTTCGCGAAGAGCCAACGTAGGAAGCCTGACAGCGCTGTGGGTACTACACAAGTCTCCGACTGCCGTCTGCTAACAATGTGCAGAAATGCTACACCTGCACCGACGAGCAGTTGGCGCAAGAAGCCGTCAGCGAGGATGTTTATGAGTCTGATGATCGTACCAAGCTCTTCGAACCCGGCGACAATGCGAAAGAGTACACCATCGCTTCAGTCTGGAATGAAAACACTGCGACTGAGCCGTCACTCAATGTAAGATGAGCTTCATTTCAGTTGCACTCAGAGAGTTGACCACGACAGGGCGACTGGGACGGTGAGGGCAAGGATGATAATGGTGGCGGTATTGTCCTCTCCGACGATTTCCAACGCCAACTTTCCATGTCATCCTCCAACCACGAGACTCTTATTGAAACGGAGTACGATTTCGGCAGCAACGATGGTTGGCAGACCGCGCAGACAAAGTCCTGGCGCACGTCGTCGCAGAACACCCCGAGTACGAGTTCGGAGTTCGACCCCAACAAGTACGGTCGCCCATCTCTTCGTTCTGCCTCGGGTTCAGTCCGCACCTACAATTCGGGTTACGCCGAGAGGTCCGACGCGGGTGCGAAGCACAAGAATGCCTGGGCCAAGATCAAGGCCTACGTAAGTGATCAACCAATCCTAATCACTTTGCATCTTTTGACCGGCTTTTAGAACCCCAAGGATGATAAGAACGCCGTATCTAGTGCCAGACCTACATCACAAGCCGACGATGGCGAGTGGTCATCTTCTTCATCCGAGGAAGATGACGACGACAGCGATGCCGAACCATAGATCTGAGGTTAGTCATCACTGTACTCAAAGACGCCATGGAGACAACTGGGCATGGGTGCATTGCTTTGATGGCGAATAACTCTAGGATTTTCTCTTTGCTTGCTCTCCTTTTCTCTATTGACGGGTGGTCTGGTGACGGGAATGGGAGTGTTCTTGCACCCTCCGTGCACGGAATATCTTCTGCGAGGAAAATGATATTTGCACCAGCGGATAGATGAACTCTTTCTCAATTCTTCACACTGGAGGTAACTGCGACGGTGTCATATCATAGTGATCTATTGGAGCACCCTGAATGATAATCTTTGTCCTAAAACGCCCCTCCAGATCAATTGTGGCAGAATTTCCCGTCGGTCCCCTGTCGCTGGGGCAAATATTGAAGCACTTCTTTGTTGAAATCTCCCGTGAACGTGAGAGAAGCACATGTAACAAGCGAAAGGGGGTTGCTGCTAGCTGCATCGGGAGGCCGATTGCCACCACGTGACTGCGCGCCATCGCCAAGGCAGCAACGCGTTCCTTCCAACACCCCACCTAGCGGCCGTTGCCTCTTACCAAGTAATCTAGGCCATCAGCGCCTGTCGCCTGTCGCCTCTCCTCTGTCGTTTGTCTTCTGCCGTCTGTCTTCTGTCGCCTGTCTTCTGTCACTGTTCCGCGCTTACGGTTCAGTAAGATTTCAACGTTCCACGGGCCGTCAAGCAAAAATGTGCGCCGCAGTACTGATGATTGCTTTGTCCGGAAGAACTGACGGTGGCCTAGGTCCGGACGTCGAGGGCGAGGAGCTGGCATTCGCGGCCCACACTCTGCGCTGACCGATTTCCTTGCAGCAAACAACATCTCCGCCCAAGAAATCCGCGATTCGTACCGCCAGCGAGTTCAACAGGCCGAAGCTGATGCCACCGACGACGGCCCGGACAACGGCGAAGGCCCCTCCAACGCCAATGCGATAGAGGAAGATGAAAACGAAAACGAAGACAAAGACGAGCACGACGACGACGACGAGGAACCGGCAGAATCGTCGACCATGGCAGCCGGGCGGACCCGAAAGCGCAAGCGCGACCAGGAAGAAGCCATAGCCAAGATCAAGAAAGGCAAGGCGGCCAAGAAGTCCAAAAAGAAAAAGAAGGAATCGGACGAGTCCGACTTTGAACCCGACATGTACAAGAAGGCGAAGCCGCTGCCTGGACAGTTGGAGAATTGCGAGCTCTGCGACAAGCGCTTCACCGTCACGCCATACAGCAAGGCCGGCCCCGACGGCGGACTGCTATGCACGCCCTGCGGGAAGGAGCTGGCCAAGGAGGCAAAGGCTGCGGAGAAAGTGAAGAAGCCAGTCGTGCGAAGCGGTCGCAGGAAGATCGAGAGCAATCGTCTTGACGGAATGACGTTTCGTGGATCAAAGACGCTGCAGCAACTCTGTATCGAGAAGCTTGCGAAGCACTCTGAGGATATTGACGAGTTTGGGGAGATGCCGGAGCCTATCATGAACCGTTTGAGCGAGATCTTCTCGAAAAAGCGCGCCATGAATTCCACTACCTTCAAGCTTTTCCTGCAGCCTGATCTGGATATAGTCGCGATTCCGGAGGCAGCTTGTGAGTTGATGCACGCTTACTTTGACCGTAAATTAATCAAATACAGATCTCGAGACGGAGGACTTCAATCAAATATTTGCGATTGTCCCACGCATCAAGAAGCTTAGCCTGCGCAACTGCTGCCAGTTCAAAGACGAGACTATGGACTACATGATGGAGAAGGCTATGCACCTTGTCGACATCCAGCTCCTGGGAGCCAATCTAGTTTCAAACGACAAGTGGATCGACCTCTTCGTCAACCGTGGCAAAGACCTGCGGTCGCTTAAGCTTGAGTGGCTCGATGCCGCTTTCGACGACCAAGCTGTACAAGCCCTGGTTGAGTTTTGCCCAAATATCGAACGTTTGAAGCTTGAACGCTGCAAACAGATTGGGGTTGCGAGTATCGACGCTATCGCACGTCTCGAACATCTACAGCATCTTACACTCTGCTTTCAGAACGAGGTACCGCGCAAGAACGTTGTCGATCTAATCCTCTCTGTCGGTGCCGGCCTCCGCACCTTGTGCTTGGAGCGCTTTGTGAATGGCGAGGATGAACCGACCGACGATCTGCTCATCGCTATCCACGACACCTGCACGTCGCTCGGCAAGTTGCGATTCAGCGGGAACAATGAGTGCTCAGATGCCGGCTACGTCAACATGTTCACAAACTGGCCGAACCCCGCTTTGCACTATATCGATGTGAACAGCACCCGAGATGTCGACAACACCGCGCCCGAGGGGCCTGAAGACTTCCCGATCGGCCTTGCCTCCGACGGCTTCACCGCACTCATGGAACACAGCGGCTCGGCGCTTGAGTTTCTCGACATCTCATCCTGCCGTCACATCTCAAAATCCACGTTCACTTCAATATTCAACCCAGACAAGGTGCATCCGAATCTCCGCGAGATCAACCTCTCGTTCTGCCCTGTGGTTGATACGGAGGTGGTCGCAGGAATCTTCAGGAGCTGCCCCAAGATCAAGAAGGTGGTCACCTTTGGTTGCTTCGAGGTCAAGGATGTAGAAGTTCCAAGGGACATTGTGCTCATCGGGGCTCCCAAGGCGCAGGATGCTATCGAGCAGTTCGGACAGGTGTACATGGATTTCCAGAAGGAGTTGCAGCAGGAAATGGGTTGCGCCGTCCCTGTTCTAGGTTAATAGACATTTGGGCGTGACTGTCTCGACGCTGTCTTTTCACTTCCCAGAGTTCGGGTGGCGAGGCATGGGACATATGGGATTATGTCTTTTACCACACGTGCTTCATGAAATTGGGTCCGCGTGGTGAGAAGCGGAGGGATGTGTAGTCACGCATATCAGCAGAGTTACCTGAATGGCAGATTGTCCTACATTCATGGAGCCCAGCGTTTGCTGGCCAAACTGTAATTATTGGTTGCCGGTAGATTCCCGTGGAGACAGCTCTTCACAGAGAGATGACATGTACAATGATACGAGAAGATGATTCACTGAAGCGTAGTGGGTATCATTGGGGAATTGCTCATCTCAAATTGTAGCCACCTGCATGAGCTTTACATTCATAGTGTCATCCATCGTTTCGCCGCATGCCACCATATCCGATCCCATTTTGTAATGCAGCCGAAATCCCAAAGGAACATGACTCGATTCGATGCCCTCGAACTCCCGTTACGGACAATAGTCGCCTACGAAGCGGGAGCACCACCACGTCCACGACCGAAGCCACCGCGGAACTCAGGCTTGAACTCGCCGGGGGCGGCACCGCCCTCGCCCTTCTCACCGGCATCACGTCGTCGGTAGCCGTCACGGTCGCCGCCACGGTCGCCGCCACGTCCACCGCGTCCGCCACCACGGCGCTCACGGTCATCACCGCCGAGCATGCCGCGCGGGGGAGCGTGGGTGCGCTGCTGCTTGATGTGGGTCTGGGGCACAATCTCGGCGGGGAGGTGGAGCCATTCGCGGAGGTAGTCGAGGCCCTCGGGGGTCAGGGTGTAGTAGTAGTATTGCCACGAGAAGCGGGTCTTGACGTAGCCGCGGGAGGTGAGCGATTGGCCTGCATTCTGTTAGGTCGAGTCCGAATCGCGCAGGCTACGCATGTGATGTTACTGACAGGCCTTGATGACGAATAGGTTCTTGGTGTCAATGTCGCCATGCTTGGGAAGGTTGAAGTCCTTCTTCGCAACGAGTACGCCCTCTGTGGTGACCGTGTGTCAGCCTGTCCTTGTAGTGTAGCACGAAGCCACGAGTTTTGCATGTTTTGCCATAGCCATGGCTCGAACGGGAGGAATACTAACCGCGGAAGAGGTACCTGGAAGAACGGGTCAGCATTGTGATTCCGAATAAAGGGAGGTTTCTTTTTTGCAAGGAACCCAACATCAAGCTGCAATTTGATCGCCGGCATCGTTGCGATTGCGCCTATGATGGGGGGTGAGGAGAACTGACTCGTGAATCTTCTTGCGATCGGCCTTGGGAATGAGCATCTTGTCGGTGTTGCAGAGTTGAGGATGTCGGGGGCAAGTCTGGTGGTGGTCGATGGAGAGAGAGGGAAGTTCGCACCTCGCGAAGATGAAAATAGGCCATGCAGTGCGCGGAGGCTCGTCTAGTAGCGCCTTGGCAGATGCACGTGCCAACAGATTCTCGCCGCGCTGATCCTTCCAGTCAGTCCCCTCCTGTCGCACCTCCCATCTTCACTCAACGCACATGCAATCCTCAAATACCGCATACCACATACCGTAAACGGCATAACACATACCGCACATCGCACATAAACTCAAATACTGCCCACCGACCCTCGACTGCACCCCGCCATGGCCGCCGCCACTCACCCGCAACCGGTCACAATCATCGTCGACAACCTAGGCACAAGCATCGCCTTCACAACCACAAAGGACGCCCCGCTCGCCTGCATCTATGAAACTCTCTACGAGCGGGCACCGTGGATAGAACGCTCAACCTATATTTTGACGACAAATGCGCGCCGGTTGGTCTCCCGAGATGGCGCCGTTGAATCGCTCCTCGACTCGCCCTCCGACACATTCCTCCCTCTCCGTCTCACGGTCCCGCTCTGTGGTGGCAAGGGAGGCTTCGGATCGATACTTCGAGCTCAAGGCGGCCGCATGTCCTCGCGCAAGAAGAAGCAGGGCGATGTCAACGGCTCTTCGCGCAACCTCGATGGACGACGATTGCGAACTGTCGCCGAAGCCAAGACGCTCGCGGAGTACCTGACCATCAAACCCGAGATGGAGAAAAAAGAGAAGGAGGAGCGCCGGAAGCGATGGGAAGACATCGTCGCGAGCACCGATCGCAAGCAGGAGGAGCTCATGAATAGCAGGGGCCAGGCGCGACTCGACGGACAGTGGGTGGAGAGCAAGGAGGAAGCAGAGAACAAGACGCGGGAAGCTATTGAGAAGATGCTGATGGCTCAGCGCGCTAGCTCCGAAGAAGAGGGACAGGAGACTGAGGAGCCGGTGAAGGCTGTGGCGTCAGCGTCAAAGCCTGCCCAGCAACGGACAATGTTCGGATGGGATGAAGAAGACGACGAATTTTTGAGCGACAGTGAAGAGGAGGAGGAAATCTCAGAGGAGGATCAGCCTCGACAATACGAAGGAAAGGGGAAGGACAAGGCTGCTTAGTTTGATTGGATTCGTGTATGAAAAGGGTTTACTGTCATGGCGTTAACAGCGGAATGAGGGAACGAGATCGTACTATATTGCTATTGCATTCCTGATACCCAAGCACAGCCTTCCTCCTACGAGAAGGTGCAACTGATACTTCACGTCACACTCAGGTGATCCTATTTCATGCCATCTCCATGCTGCCCTATGCTCCGATATTTCGGTCCATGTCCTTGCTCCCACCGTAGCCCTGCTCCTCCCTCTCCTGCGATACGCTGCTATCGTGCTCACCCAAGGCCTTTGTGCCACCGAAACCACCTGAATACCATCCTCAGCCAGCTCCTGCTCCAAATGATGGACACATACCTTGAGTAGTCTCACCCGTAACTGTTCCAGTCTTGCCACCCATGCCTCCCTCCTGAATTGACTGTCCGTACCGGATCTTCTCGGCAGGCGTCACGCCTTGCGTATTGGGGGCATTGGAGGCGGATTTGTGGGGGTTGGCGGATGTGCCGGTTGCAGAATCTGAAATCAAAAATTGATACAAGATTCTTCGACCGAGGGGAAGGATTTTAGGGAGGGGGGCATACCGCCTAGTTGACCGGCCTGTTTGGCATGCGGTTGTACATCAGGGTGGGCGCGCTCGTACTGGGTCTGCTCCCCGCCGGGCTCGGTGCTCATGAGGTTGGAGGACATGTTATGGTACAATTGGCCAAGTCCAATACAATTCACAGTTACTTTGGATGTTTTGCGAATATGGGTTTGGTTGAAGGTATTTGGTGCTGCTTGTTGAGCTGCGAAGATCCATGCCCTCATGATGATATGACGTCAAGAATGTTGGGCTGCGTGTGCATCTCAACAACTCCATAACGCCTTCCATAAATGCTACAATTGCAATTGCGTGCCAACGAAGACAAACCAGCAAAGACGTTGCTGAGCTATCGTTTTCAATCAAAGTCGACGCCCATAAGAAAGCTGCCGTTGTTGTTAGCGATAGCTGGACCCGAGTGCAGTCGGAACTGAAACGTACCTCTCATATAGACGCATGTACTTTGCGACGAAAGCTTCCAAGTGGAAGATGACCTTGCTTCCTGTCTTGCATCTATGCTCGTAAAAGGCTGCCCACTTGATGACCTCTGGCTTCAGCGCATCGTCCGTCTTCGGTATCAGCTTCCAAGTCAAAGTTTTGAGAACAGTGGTGGCATCGATGCAATGCGAGAGGAGGTCGTAGAGCGACGCGCGGACTTGTAGGAGGCGGGCTGGACTCCGTTCTTGAATGATTTGTTCGGCGATCTGCTCAATGAGAGCTTCCCAGTCGGGTGGGGGAATCGGCGTTGATTCTGAGACGTCCTCGCTGGGGGACCGTTAGCCATTGTGTTCGACCCCATGTCCAGATACGACCTACTTCTGTGCATGAACCGCCTCGTACATCAACAGCGCCTTCCGTAGATTCCTCCCGCTATCCTTTGCAATTCTGCTATTGAGCCCCGGCACTTCCTTCCACCCCTCCTTCTTGCCCACCACCCTCAGCGCTCCGCAGATTTCTTCCTCGGTCGGCGCCGCAACCCTCACCAACAACGTCCTACTCCTGATCGGCGCAATGATGTTACTGGTGCTGTTCGCCAACAATATGAGCCTGAGGTTCGGACTGTACTTTTCCATGGTTCGCCTGAGCGCTGCCTGCGCATCTCTAGTGAGATGGTCTGCCTCGTTGATAACCACGACCTTGAACCGCTGCTTCGCAGATATATCCACCTGCTGTGTTTGTGCAACCTCCTTCAATAGATCCTGAATGACGACACGATCGTAGTTCCCGACATCGGACGGTGTGATCTCGAGATGGTAGACCGAGGCGACAATGTTGAACTCAAGTTTGCGATTTGAAGTGGTCTGGAAGACGCGAGCATCGATCTTGATCTTCTCGACACCAGGGCCGTACAGTTCTTTGAGAGTCGCGACAATGCGTGTCTTTTTGCCAGCGCCAGAGGGCCCGTAGACGAGGAGATGAGGGAAATCTCCGCTTTGTGCAAGGGCTCGGAGTCGTTCGGAGAGGTCGTGGTGGTAGCTGAGAGCTTCAAGGCTCCGTGGTCGGTGCTTGTCGACGAGCAATGCCATTGTGCTGGTGGTGTAGGGTTTTCGTGTATGGGTTATCGGCGACGCGTCTCTGTTCGCGTCGCGTAAAGGTAAAGTGACTTACGACGAGCACGTGACGCTCTCCACCGTATCTACATTGTATAATTGGATTTTAGAGGCTCGGGCTAAGCCCAGAGGAGAATCCCCTCAGCCTTCATTTGCCCCACAAGGCTAAAAGTAGCTTAGTTGCTTACATAAGGCTGAAAGGTCAAATGTCTGGTTAGGACGAAGCTTCGCTATATACTTGTATACCATGCGACAACTCCATGCGATATCAACACCTTCCGTTGCCGTTGCTGTTGCTATAAATTGGTTATTGTGTTCTGTCAACCATTGTCAAATACTATCATATTACGGTATTACAACGGTAGCTTTGAAATACTCCGGATACTTTGGCACGGTATCACATGAACCCTGCACGGCGGTTACGAAGATCCAGGCTCTTCACCGATCACACCATTGCCGGGAATACTTGTAAGCCTTGCCACCCACAATTCAACCCTGGGTCCGTGTTGACGGTCATCAACGCGTGGTTGATTAACCTGGGCAAGCTCCTGTTCTTCGAGGCCAGCTTTTGCGGCGATGATGGCACCTGTGGGCACAGCAGAGATGCCCCGCGACGTATCAGCTGTGCAACGGCGCTTCACAGAGAAAAAGCACGGATTTACCACAGGCACTCCCTCCTGGTCCACAAGTTGTGTGCACCAGCTAACAAGCTTCGCAGCATGCCCGTGACGCCAGTATGCACTGGGCCCGTCCGCTTCCATGTTCCTATCTCGTATATTCAAGAGTGGACGGTACCCACGCATGTACGGCGAGGGCCTTGGTCGTGTTAGCGGCTCGTGCACAGGACCGGGTTCACTGCCATTTGAACAGGCCTACCGCTAGTCTGGAACAAGCGTGCGAAGTGCGAGCCCGCGGTAACGATGCTCGCCATGCCCCCGACGACGTGGACACGGCTCGGGTTACCAACGGGGTGATACGCAGCGGCTCTTTGCAAGGCTTCATAGACATGAGCGCCCTCATCCCCGTTCAGCGTGTCCTCTACAACAAGAACGACACATGCAGGGTCCGGGATGCTGGCCTTGTACTCTATCCAGTACGAAGACAAGGCGTCGTCGGGATGCCAAGCATGGTGCTTCCTTTGATATGGGAGACTCAGGGAGCGGAAGAAACCGGCTGTGGTAACCGTTGTTAGCCGTGGTAGGTCGTCGAATGGTGAATGTCGAGTACTCATCGAATATCGAATATCGGATGTGGATTGTTGCGGTCAGGCGTCACGGTAGCTGGGACTGATGATATCGGGGATATGTACTAATGCTATGCTCTCTGGCATGGCTGCCGACACGCAGTGCACGGGCGTAGTTACATGTCAATTCGAGAGCCGGCAGCGCATGTTGATACATGTATGCATGCAGAGTTCACCGGAGGCTCACAGGCGTCCCACTATCAGCAGAGGGAGAGGGCTGCACGAGGCCGGCAGGGCAGGTGGGGCAATGCTTATGCAGTGATGGCTGCTTATGACTTGTTACTTATTACCTGCGACCTTGTTATCATGAGATCGGAGGTGCGAGGGTGCGAGCGGTGAGTGCCTTGGGCGGTCGGATATTTAGCGACTTGGGCTCTTACTGCTGCAGCCCTGTGAGACCACCAGCCCGCTTTGGACAGCCTAGACCATTCCAGAGTGCCAGACCATCCCGAGGCTCTGTCTGTGGCATCCCGGGCGATTGTTAAGCTTTTGCACGTCTCTCAAGGCTCAGGCTCGAGGCCATCAGCTCCGAATCAGCTCTGAACCTCCTCCAACACCCGACCCCTTCCCCCCTCCCCCCTCCCCAGAGATCCGCGGCCCCAGGCCCACATTCCCGCGCTGGCTTGCTCCCTTACCGGAAGCCCTCAGCACCCTCCCCTCCCCCCTTCTGGTTGCACGGCTGTCAGTCGCAAAGGACAGGTGCCGGTGCCGATACAGGCACGATTACGGGACAGTCCGCCATCCGCCTGATGGCAGCCAGTTCGCAGTACCACCGAGGCGCCACCACTCCCTCCTCGCACCCGCACTACCACCCTCTACCAAGCAGCCATGAACACCTGTACGCCAACCTAGCGACGACATGGACGCAGGCTTCGCACGGCCTGTCGCGAGCCCCGCCACCATCGGCCCTTCTGCAGCGATTTAGCTCTCCCGGCCAGCGCCCGTTCGCGGGCCATTACCAGCTCGACTACCCCGATTACGTCAACGCCAACGCGAACCAGCAGGAGCAGCAGGAACAGGAACAGGAGCAGGGGCAGGAGCAGGAGCAGCAGCAGCAGCAACATCAACAACATCAACAATGTCAACAACATCAACAACATCAACAGCGGCAGCAGGAGCAGCATCAACAACAACAACAGCACCATCGCCACCACCATCACCACCATCATCAGCCGGGCGCGTCGTGGGCAGCCTGGGGCGAGCCTGCCAGCGACGAAGCCTTCGCAGCACCGCGCGCGCTTGCCTATGGCAACGAGGCCCGCGCCCCGCACCATCAGAACGCGACCGTGAACCCAAACCCAAACGCGTCCGACAGCGGGCTCCTTCCCGCCCAGGATCCGCTGCCCCCGGTAAGTCCGCCCGTCGCGTCGCTCCTTCCTGTATCTACGATAACACAATGCCGGTCTTGTCACTAGTCCACGCTGATGCGCACGTGTAGGATCGCAATGCCCCACCGTTCCCGCTCTCTCCGCCGCCGCCGTCGCCGCCGTCGCAGCTGCAGCAGCCGCCCCTAAGCGCGGCGCCGGTTGCACGTATGCTCAACCTCCCAAATGCCGACCTGCACGTCAGTCCTCCGCATGCACTGCCGTCCGATGTCGTCCTTACGTCCCAGGCCGGCTTGGGCGGCTCGACCTGGGGCATGCTCCCATCGGCCGACGCGAGCAATGCAACCTCGCCCGTGTACGAGCACATGCCCGCCATCGAGTCTGCGTGGTCGGTGGACGCGCACTCGGAGCATCTGGCATACATGCCGCACCCCCAATCCCTCGCCCACGCCCACGCCCTCGTCCACGCCCACGCATACGCCCACCATGCCCCTGCTGCGTCGCGGGGAGGCAGAGCGCGACGGCCTGCGCCCAAGAAGGCCATGGCCCGCGTCCCCGCTGCCTTTGTCGAGCGACAGGAGAAGAACAAAATCTCAAGGCGGCAGGGCCCGCTGAGCGAAGCGAGTCGCCAGAAGACGCATCAGATGCGCAAGGACAAGACGACCTGTCTGCGCTGCCGATTCTACAAGTCGGGCTGCGATTGCGGCGACCCTTGCCAGAAGTGCCTCAAGACAGAGGGCAACGCCCGCTCGTTCAAGCTGCCATGCATCAGAGAGCGCCTGGAGGATGCCATCTTGGTCCGCCATTGCAACGGTCGGTCCAACCAAGAAGAGGGCGAGTTCCTGACCTACGACTGGTTGCAGAACTGCCAGCTCTACGACATGGAGATCATCTGGAACCTCCCTGGCTTCGGCCCTGTATCGACAAGCCAGCCCATGCGCATCACGTTCCGCCAATACGCTCCCCAGAGACCCTTCTTGGACACCACTACCAACATGTGGAGCACCACAGACGGCCAGATCAAAGTGGTGGAACAGCCACCCTACGCCGTCTACGACACGGCCAGCCTCATTCCCATCTTCGAGAGGTACTTCTCCCATCTGCAGCCAGCCATCGAGGCGTGGGTCTTCGATCGTGTGCAACACGACGACATTGCTCTGCTCACCTACAACGAGGTAGCACGCCTCCGTCGGGCCCAGCCACCTGGCCAGCTTAGCATCCTGGACCTCGTCATGCGCATACAGTGTCTCTCTGTCGTGTCCCAGGGATACGGCACCGTTTGGTCGAACAACATCCCCGGGATCCAGACAGTCGATTTCGCCTCGTTGGGACGCAGCTTTTACGAGGCGTACGATCGCAACTCGCGCGATCGCCCACTTCCCGGTGCTATCAATCATCAGATGGACGTGGCCGCGCTAAAGTACCTGAAGAAGCTGGAACGGCAGTGTGTCAAGGAGCTTTCTACTATGATGTTCAAGTCCAAGATCAAGCCGTGGTACAAACTATTCCTAGCGCTTTATGTGCTCTTCTGGAACATGGAGTACATTCACCGTGGCGCAAACAAATACATCATGTCGAAAAATGGCACAGTAAGCTTCTCTGATCATGCGAGAGTATTTGCCCGCATACTGACATGAATAACAGGCTATCCAGACCCACGTGAGCAGTGTCGTCAGCACGCAGATCAGGAAGTGGGATTGGGCATTCCAAGTCCTCATGCATCACTGGATTGCTGTGTTGAGAGGCTTCATGCCATTCAAGCTGGTGCGAGAGAACCCCAATGAGCTGCGCGAGAAGGGTCACCTGGATCCCGAAGGGTATGAATATGTCAGGAAGGTGGCGAACATTTTCGACCAGATTGGTTTTGGTAAGCATTCCCAAGCACTTCTTGCCAACTTTCTAACCCATGCCACAAGGTCAATCCGCTTCTCCCTTTGTCGGTCAACCGGAAACACACAATTCATTCTCCAGCGAATGGATCAAGACTCTTTTTAAGGAGGCGGGTGCTTAGGTGTTCTTGCTTATTTACCTTTCCTATCTTCTTTCGCCGTCGATCCGCATTCACATACCCTTTGAGCGTTTTGATTGTGTTCTGTTAATGCTTGTTTGTGTGAAAAGTGTGGGACTGGAAAACTGCTATTTATGATATGCGGGCATCAGGTGTTATTCGCGTCGGAACGTGTTGTCTTCGACGTCCATCTACTAGCGGGAAGAAATTGAAAAGGACTTGTCATATTCGACTATATCGCTAAAATCGTGGGACGAAACCGTCGTCAGTTTCGCAGCATGGTCAGCCACTGATGAGAATTGAAAACCTGCTACCCAGAGTACAGAACACGCCGTGGAGCTCATTGAACTATCCAATTCTCCAGATTAGTAGAAGTAACAGTTTTTTGCAAATGACCATTGCCCACGCTCAATATCAAGAACAGGAATTGACGATGGCCGCCCATGCAAGCCCGAGGGAATGTCGGTCGAGTCGATCGACAAGACACCTAACCATGGCTCTCGCGGCCGGAGATCTTGCGCCATGGATCCAGGTCGACCACAGGGAGGTTCTGCTCACGACCGATGGTGAAAGGGTCGTCAAAATTGGTCTTGAAGGAAGTGGGCTTCTCCCAAGCGAACTCGGGGTCGCGGAGGAACATGCGGAGGAGATGACGAGAGCTCTGTTTCTTCTCGGTGCCGTAGGCAGCGCGAGCGTGGAGAACGCTCAGGTTGTTGATGAACTGAATGTCGCCTTGCTGGCGGTCAAGCTGCATTGCGAACTTTTTGGCGAGAGTCTCGACGGCGGCAAGGGCGTGGAGCTGCTTCTTGGAAACCGGGGGCATGCTCGCGTCACGCTCGATGCGGGGGCTGCCGAGCAGAGGCGCCTTGACAAGTTGGCATACGGGCTTGCCCTGGGAGAAGAAGAGAGTGGGGCCGAGCTCAAGGTAGGGCTCACGGTTCCTGATGGTTGTCAGTTTGCCTTTTCAATCTGGCCTCGGAGAGGTGATGGACTTGCTTTTGCTTCAGCTCAAATGGCCACTGGGGTTCGGCCATGGTTTCCAGGACGCTGGGCTCATTTTCCAGGAGCTCGTTGTAGATCTTCCAAAACGATGTCACATACTGCTCGCCGCCATTGTCTGCACCGCCATCGTCACGGACGTGGAGAGCGAGGATGTCACCGGAGAAGCGATCGCTATGAAAGTCCATGGCGGAAGTGATCTTGGAGCCAGCGAGGCCAATGTCCTTGGCCCAGTGGGGGACGGTGTCGTGTGTCGCATCGCGGACATGACCTTGGTGCCGTTAGCTGTAATGTCATTGGACCTTTCAAAGAAGGGGTGCGTACTTAGAGTCTGATTAGCGTACGAGTCGGTAGCACGGATAGCGGCAACGTAGGAAGAGATGCCGGCGAAGGCAATAACAGCCTCCTCATCATTGAGGTTGGCTGCATCGAGGCCGCGGAGAACGGAGACACCGGTGCCCTGGTGAAGGTTGATGCTGATGGAGGCAAGTTTGGTAGCGAGGTCGGCCTTCAAGGGGAAGGTAGACTTGTCGATGGCGCTACGAGGGAGACCGAGCACTGGATGGCGAGTCAGTGATGCTAAATCAAAGGAGCTGGTTGTAAGGAGGGGTCACATTTGAAGGATATGACCGCCGAGCGGATGTTGGCGACCTCGGATGGGTCAAGCTTGACAATGTACTTGGCTGCATCCAGCTCGTCGCCCTCCCAAACCATCGGGCCTGCCACCGCGGGGGCAAGCCTGTCCGGAATGGTGTGGGTAGTCATATTGCTCTGCAGGCTCTCCGCAGAGGATCTCGTACTAAGGCTCCTAGCCGACATTGTGGATCGCTTCTTGGAAATGCTAGAAGGGAGCGGTTCTTGGAAGACGATGGTTGGTATTTGTTTTCGGTGGTTATATGTATGGAAGTTGCGTTGAAGAGATGTTCTGGTGTAGAATTCGAAAGCCCCAAGCCTTGCTTATATACCTCGGGAACCGTTGAATCGACGTCCACAGCCGCTCCTCGGTATGTGAAGGGCGCCTTCATGTTGAGCTGACTGAGTGACTGAGCCGCAGGTCCATATCAAAAACGGCGCAATTCACACTATTTGGCGAATGGCGGACGTTATGAGCCATGCCATCAAGGCCGAAAAACCCCTGCTGCAGTCAGTTAACAGTCGTATTCGATTGAACCTAGGCCACCCAAGAACTTTCGTGACGCTGCCATTCGTTGTATATTCCATATCCACGCTGGAGGGGTGAGCATGCGGGTCAGGGGTGAACTGATGCCAGCATGACGATTCCAATCACTTGAAGTGAAGATCTGGGCTGAGCGGGGCGCGTATACTTTGCCACATTAGCATTCTCCAGTGTTGACGTCTTCAGTGAACTGTGCCGGGATTCACGACTACCATCGCTAAACCACCTTTGTTGGCGAGAAAAGCGCCGCTAACAACAAGGAGACTTCTATTGGCTGCACTAGATATCCATATAAACATGTTGACTAGCGATAAGGATGTAGACAGCGCCGCAAACGCATGTACCGTTGACGCAACGTCTGGGCATCTGATCAGACCCGCATTGACCAAGCTCGATATCGGGGTACACAACAGCTGGCTTACATGGAAATCGTTCCACTGTGTTACGATTACCCTCGCATCAGCCCTACAAGCTCCCCTTGCCAGTGCATGTCCGCCACGGTGGCACTACCACCACGCGTTCAACAGCCCGCATTTCGCAACCCCGCAGCAGCATGTCTGCAAACGCAACGCAAAACCGTCGGGTTGTCACTAGAAATAAGCCGTGCAGGGGTATTCATGCCAACTGAACAGTTTGCAGACGGCCGTGGAGTGAGTCGGGAGGAATGTATCGAGTCCTCACAGACGCGGCCTACTGTAACTGGGTGGAACTGCATTGCAATTACTCGCAGAGACGCCGTGGCGCACCTTCGGGTACACCATCCTACCCCACATGGGATTTCGAAATCATGTTGACATCTCGGTAGGCGGGAGGCCTAGCTTGGGTGATAAGATAGTCACTCGTCCAAAACATTGCGGATCTGCGGGGCAAAAAAAAAGCAGTCATGCTGCCCGCGTGATACCGGCCGCTGCTTCCGAATCGTGATCGTGATAGTTGCACTGTCCGAATAACGTGACCGTTCGTTCAGCTCTCAACTGGGGAATCAGACGTGTCCACGTTGAGAGATACGGAGCGTCATAGTAAGTCCTAACTATCTCGCAGCTTACTGCTCACGCTTACGATTTGGACTGGCCAAACCCCTCATGTCCTCTATTTGCAAATGGTCCCAATACAGTCATCCAGCGAGGCAGGCGGACATGCATCCAATAGCCGCGCAAATCTTCGAAAGTGAAGTGCAACCACTGCTGCTCGAGGCTGTTACCAGGTCCGAGATAGTCAGCTTTTAGACGTCTGGTAGTGCAAGGTGCACTACAGGCTGCTCGCAGGATGTATGTATATTGCGAATCTCGGTATGCGCCTTAGGTGGTGATCCAATTAACGTGCTGACGAAGACTGTTGTCTCACTTCCCCAGTGTAGTCAGGGAATCTGATGGCACGGAACGGGGCGCTCGCCTTTGCGGGAGTGAGGCAGATAAGATGTTCTAGTGCTGCTCATCAGCTGTGGTCGAGAATGCATCAATGCAGGTAAGACCAAATCCGGTATAACCAACATATCCCTCACCCATAGAAGAGCCTTCGGCTAGCATGGGTCCCGGCGGCCGCATGAAAGACTAGTCATCTGTTTCTTGTCGTAACCCGCAGCTTTATCGTAGATAGTTGGAGTATTGTAGGGTGCGGACGATGGATAAAGAAAGCGCTGCCGCGGAAAAAGTGCCGCGCTGTATTGTGTCTTGTAGCCTTCATCTCGATACAACGGCATCAGCAGCCTGCGTCTCGCTTCTTGGGACTTCCGGCGGGTTTTATCAAGAATTTCCCGTGGGTTTAGTAATATCGTCGTTGCTGACAATTGCCGTCGATCGATCCGTCTCGGCCACATACGTATTACAACTCGACATGAGTATTATTGCCCTAGAGACTTGGCCATTAGCGTACTGGGCTAATCATTCGGTCACCTGGAGATTGAAAATCCCCTCGCACTGCCTGATGCCTTCTCATCCTCAAAGATAGGTTCAAGGACGGAGCAACGGAGACTCCCCACTGCCACACCCTGCTAGGATGCACCACCCTCGACAAAGAATGAGATTCGGAATCGACATATTTTATCTAGTGCCCAACAGTACGACTTTCCCTGTACGGCGAGCGTTCTCTGCAAGCTGCCACCGTAGTGAGGAATACGATATGTTGAGAAACTTGGGAAGAGTTCTGATGACAATGCGGCTGGCGAGCGCTTGGGGCGGCGCAAAATCGCACCCTAGCTCTCGGCGGTTATATCGGTGTATCATCTCAACTTTATCGAATTCTGAAAGGCGTGTATGTAGTGGCACCTTCTTGCATTCCTGAAATGGATGACTTGGCGGGCTGGGCACATTGACCATGGCTTGCTTTGAGCGAGATCTTGCGTCCTTGCCCGCGATTCTCGCTTTCTAAACCATATTCAGCGCTTGCATTCAGCCCTGGCCTGTCCACCACGAAACGCAGCAGAATTTGGCTTCGTTCTTGAGGAGGTGTCTCGCAACGATAGCTGCATGACATGCCTTGCGCTTCACCAAGTCTTATGCAACCTCGCTTGGAGGTTTATGGGCTCACCGCCATTGCGTAGAGCATGCTTTAATGTCGAAGCCATCGGTACGAATCCGTTCGACCTAGCTCCAATCGACCGGTCAAAGAAACTAGGGTTGCGATGCGCCTATGCAGACTTGATCGGTGAAGAACGGTAGCCATGTTGGCCACTATTCTTCATCTGCATCGTTGAGTCGAGAAGGATCAGATCATCTGAAGCTGAAGCCCGGTCGTCCAAAAGCTTAAAAGACCGTTGGTTTTGGCCCGTTCCAGTGGCTTGTCCGCGATTCATCTTACGCTTTACTGGATAAGAGTTGAGTCTTGGGTAGATTGGCCCACTTTGCAGATGCAATAACGGAGTGTTGTAGAGAAATGTTGGGCGGCTGTGGGCCGCGGAGTAACTCACTTCGCTTATTGTTTTCGATCAGAAGAGTCTCGGTCAACCTCGGCGCCAACATCGGTAAAAAAAAAGCAGGGCATCGGTGATGAACATGTGCCAGAGTTCGGTTACGCGTCTACCTTCTAGGCGCAACATGCGCCTCGCGCAAATTTCCGTTCTCAGGCTAGCAGCCCTGGGGGTGTTCAAGCAATGTGATGACTGTTTGTCCTCCAATAAGACAGCTTTCTGGGAAACGACTTGTGGACGAATACAAGTCTGCGTCTAAACAACCGATAACCTGAGGTGCTTTACGTAGCAAATCATAGAGGAAGACTGGACGAGTAGCCTTGAATTGACCGACCAAAAACGTATAAGCAAAAATAGAGCTGGAGGTTGTATCATTCACATATTAATATAGTATTAACGGGTGAAGAACACATACGATGCGGGCGGTTTGCAGTTCAACCTCCTATTGAATACGATACGTGAGTGATCGTGATGTATTTTCGATGAAGAATGGCCCGCCTAAACACATTGCTGAAGTGCAGACATCGAGGTGTGGCAGCAAGTTTGAGAAGCGACTATGATACCACCATCTTTTCGGACCGGTGGATTGAGCGTTCGCCAGATCAGTCCAACCACTTCTCTGGGTAGGAAGATCCAAAGGCATTCCGTCTTAACCTAAACCCAGTTTGTACAAATCCATACTCTCGGTACAACTTGACAATGTTTAGTACAGGCGAACACAGCGTTTTTATAGGCCGAAGAGCCCATACATATAGAAAAATGTTGAGGCATGCTCTTCGTATAGATATGCCGGTCGGTCATGGTTCTTTCGAAGTCGTTGTTCTCGTAGCGACCCATGTTCCAAACGCGTACTAACCGTATTCCTTGCGGATATTGGGCAATAACAAAAGTGCCTTGTTCCTTTTATTAGACTGGGTTCATTTCGGTTGCAAAACCCACCAGTTGTACACAGTGCCAGAGCTTCCAGGCGATGCTTTCTAACCCTAACAGCTTCATAAACGGCGCAAGGCTTGGCATTCATATTTCATTATGACCTTAAGGGATATTGGCTGCGTCCTCGACGCATGATTGTGCATGTTGTGTGTGAGGTACCGGCCCGAAGACGTTGATCTGCAGACTGCCCGAGCGGGGTTCGCAGAATCTCCAGAGACCTGTTCCACAACTTCATGCTGTGCGTGCTGTAGGGGTACAATATTTGCATGGTGAATTGGGGAGCTGAAACCCGAGGACTTCAGCGAATCAAGTGGCATGACATACCTAAATACGAGGGTATAAGCCAACGCATCTTGAGGTCCCTTACAGTTCGTGCGACGGGGAAGCGGGATAAGCATGCACAATCGCTGTCGAGGCGGGTGGTTGTGGGTCATCTCCTGCTGCAGAGGACGTGCATGCCGGAGGTTTTCTGTACCCGGGAACTAGGATCTAAAAAGTGTGGTTCTGAGGGGGGCGCCAGGCGGGAGAACCCCACGTGGACAGGCAACATGTAGCCTTGCGTGTCTCGCAGCATCGGTACCTGGGCCGCAGGTTTCTCTACAGGAGCGTCTTGGTCGGGGGTGATAAGTCAGTTTGCTGCTTTGTCCACGTACAGTCAAACTTGATGATCCCTGCATGTGTATTAGTGTGATAATTGCGTTGCGATGTGTGTATAGGTACCTCGGTCAGTGAGTTCCTGCGCTCGAGGCCTACCTCTTTCTGCATTTTAGAGACTCGCAAACCAGGAAAATGATGCCCATAGAAGCCGCGGTAAGAAGAGGAGGGTATTGAAGTTGCAGGTAACAATGCATATTGAGACGGTCCGATACAGAGAAGACATAGGACAAAGGTCGAAGAAGAAGTCGTGTGTCATGATACTTGGCGTGGCCCGTGCACAATGCTAGACCACTGACACATAACTGCAGGTAATAGGCAGGAAGTAGTATACCGAAGAAATTTGACATGTCAGCTTCGCTTAGCTAGAGAGTAAGTAAGCCCGCTGAGGACGATCCATATCTAACACGGCGACTGGTCGCCTTTCCGCTCTTATACGCCTTGTCGAATATAACTATCTGCTAATAGTCAACTAGCTATTTCCGAACTACACGTATAGGATAAAACTAGGAATGCTTTCCACAATTTTGTAAGTTAAAAGCGTCCCCCGACTTCTACCTAGAGACTGCGGTGCGGGTAATGGAAGAAACAACGCAATTCTCTACATCAACTCCAGCATTTTATGCCCACAGCAATTGCAAATAAGGTCGTAAATGGCATCCGCCACACCCTCAACCACTTCTCCATTTCCGATGTTATCTTTTAGGTAGTGTTCGATTTCGACGACAAAGTAGGGGTGATGGGCGTAGTTATAGTCAAAGGCTGCGCGTATCTATTAGCCTGGCCGCGGTACTGGAAGGCTACCTAAGGTATACCATAAACCCTTCTTTTGCTCTTGTTGCGAGTCGTATTCCTTCTCCTCTTTTCTGTGTGGGGTAAATAATGATGGTTAATTTCTGAGCTTGCTGGGCGGACAAAAGGTAGTGTGCTAGGTGGTGCCAGAGTTTTAACGACGAGCAAAGTAATGACCTTCAAGCTCCAGCCGAATCGTAGATACTAGATTGGCAGAATGCTGAGGTAGTTCTCAAAGATGGGAGGATATTTTTGAGGGCATTTGAATTGAAAGCCTTTCCCCATCCGCCACTATCACATATACGTTGGAACCTTTCAGAAATGCAGCACATAAGAAGAGTAAAAAAAATCCGCATACATGTCTCAGGTCTTTGGACTTGAAAGTAGGTACCGACACTGGTATGTGCCAAGTGGGTGAAGGCGAGCGCGAGGATGGTGGGTTTGGAGAATATTTTGATAAGAGTTAGATGAAGTTGCTATGAGTCACAGATGGTTTGCTAGATGTGCGGTAAATAGCTGAGAAATGCTACGTATGTCTGGGGAGGTGGACGTGGAAGAATGGATGTGTGAGATGAAAGTGTAGGTGAAGCGAAGGAGAGAGCAACAAATAGTAGGAGAAAGGCAATATCTTACAATTGCTAGAAGCAAGAATGAGCGGCAAGGGTGTTGTCGTGTTTTTGAGATTAGCACGGTGGAAAGTTTGGTTCAGGACAAGATCAGTTATGCAGGTATCGAGAGTATATATTTGGATCCAAGATAGCCGGTTATCCAAGAAACTCTCCAATCTAATGTGCCGATCTACACCTTTGACAAAGATCCGTAAGTCGTGACTATTGTTTGATGCTGTTAGTAAGAGCACATGCTTCGCTGTAAAAAGGTTGCTCACCGAGAACTTCGTTATATTGAGGCAAGCCCCCGTTTGGCGCCTGGACACCGAACTGTTGATTTTTTGAACATGTGTACCGTCCGCCACCTACCACTTGCGTCCGATTTGGGGGAGATCGTTGCCGTTTGTGACGTCCAACTCATCCAACTCGAACCCGACATTGAGTATCACCTTCTTGCGCACAGTGCCGTTGTTGATGCTCTTGGAGCTAGTTTTGGCAGAGTTAGAGTACTTCGGCGGGACAAACGCCTTGGCGTCGTTGTGGAGGGTTGGTTGACGTCGATGCGCATTAGCCTTGCAGGCAAGCATGCAGTTTAGCTCGTCCAGTTGCGGAGAAACGATCTGCAGTACAGGATGCTCGCATGACTTGGGGAGCTTGCGAACGAAGTAGATGTGCTCCTGGTACGGCGGATCATTCAGACGACGGAAAGGGCCCTCGTCGCGCTTGCGGAAGTACGGGACGCGTGTCTGGGACCAATGCGGGTCACGCTCTGGATGGAATTCTGGTCCGAAGTGGTCGACGACTGAGGCTGGCTTGGAGGGAGGTATCTTCAAGGCGGCCTTCGATGGAAACTTGACGGTAGGCTTCCGCTTATTGCCCTTCGCTGTGTCCATGAATAGGGCCTTCTCTTCCTCGCCGCCCATGAGGGGACCCCACGATCCCTCCCAAACATCCACAAAGCGAATTTCAAACTCACTCCGTGGCTCTTCTCCGCGCTTAGTCATGACGGTAACCAACCCACGTAGCTCTAGATCGATCGCCTCGCAGACAGTACCGCTAAGCCCGGCTCGCTCGTTCTTCGCGAGCTCGTTGTTGAGTGCCTTAGAGGCGGCGGCTTGGGCGGCGGTGAGGCACGGGTAGGTTCCGACGTGGAGAGTACGCGGATGGATCATCTGCTTGTTATGGTCTGGTTCGAGGTAATGATGGACAACGCTGAACCCCAGCTCAGGCTGAGTTAGTGCCGATGGCGAGAAGTAAATGGTGGAAGCTGCTGTCGACACCATCTCCGTCTGTGCGTGGCTTCAAATTCTGCAGAGAGACACGTGTTAGTGAGTGTAAGAGGCAGGTGCGACTGCGCTTGTGTATGCTCTACGCCGGGTATGCAAGAAAGTCAGGAGGCTGCTCGTGACGATGCCTTCATATTACTCCCCAATTGGTCTCCAGGCTTGAGCGAGCGGTGATGGTAGCGGCAAGGGTGTCGAATGTGTGGGAGGGGAGTTTGTTGGTGGTTATATGTTTGTACCTCAGGCGTCAAACCGCCTTCACCACGTGTATTCCTCTGCCAGCATTAAGCCCACGGTAAAGACAGCGACGTGAATCGTGAGGTGCTGACCTTACGACGGCTGTTGCGACATGTGTGCTGCTGTGAGTCTTTCTATAAAAAGTCCAAATGCTCATGACTTCCTTTTGCGTCGTGTTACGGGCGGTGGTGATACATCTGGAACCTCTGCAATCAGTAGAACTCATAACAGCATCGCGAAAGTCTACAGTCGTGTTATAACCCGCCATATTGTTGATTCTGTTTCACCACATGGCATATTAGGCGAATGATCAGTTGGTTCGCGTAGGTATTGTAAGGTCGGTTGATGCTCAATAGTACTATCACCCAGACTCTGATAGATGTCCTGAGTCTATAGGGTCGCAATGGAAGTTCTGGATACATATTACTGAGCCTAAGGCGTATATAGTGTCGCTGAATGCCTACGCGTAGGACAGGCAGTACGTACTGTCTCTCGCAACGATGGTTTATGCAACCTAAAAGTGATGTCAGAGACAACATATCGCGCAAAAACCAGCTATTACAGGGATACATTACATAGCTTGATAAGCATCGTTACAGATATGGTACTGTAGTCGGGGGAGGACGTTGAACTGTAGGTCTTCGTTGAGTCGAATTTTACGCTAGCCTGATCTCAGACAAGATCAAGACCACAATTGTAGACGGATACTGGAGGTAATCCCATCTCAGTTGTGAGGAGCATGTGTACCAATTCCATCTACATCGTTCGAGTGATGTACAGAAATGTCAACACGACATATTCCCAAAACAACACTATCTAAGAAGTCATGATGTCATGTTCCACTTCCTAAAACAAAGCCACTCGATATACAAATGACGTATGCTTCAACCCATCAGTTCCCCACCCATGCCTGCATTGATACAACAACAACAACAACAACTGCTCTTCCGCATTGTTCTCCCACCATATTGGTAGCGCATATTCAACGTCGCGTCAACTGTCCCAACATGCCATCCAGCAAAGGAAAGCCGACCGACCCAAAGTTGAGAGAGAAAGTGAAGGAAGACATCAAGAATGAAACGAACAAGGACGGTGGTGGAAAGGGGCAATGGAGCGCTTGGAAGGTACGTTGATCGCGCAGCTGAACGCTCATGCGACGCGATATCTCTCTCTCGCGCGCGCCCGCTTAAACCTCAAAAGGCCGCAAAACTCTCCAAAGAGTACGAAAAGAAAGGGGGTTCGTATGAAAATAGTCCTGGCTCTAAAAACGAGCCTAAGAAAGGAACCCCGCAGCCCAAATCCAGCGGCAAGAAGAAGAGCGAAGAGAAGGAAGCTGATAACGACGACTCCTCGTCTCCCAATGAAGAGAACGAAAAGCCCAAGGCGAATACTGGTAGGAAGGCGAAGTTCGGTGGGGGGAGAAAGACGGGTGGAGCGGCGAGGGAGAGTAGTGGTGCTGCGAGAAAAGAGAAGACGCAGGCTGAGGGGACGAGGAAGAGTGCTCGACAGGCGGAGAAGAGGAAGAGTGGGGATGCCGAGAAAGACGGGTTGAAGAAAAAGGTCAAGAGTTGAGAGTGGTTTGGTTGGGGATTTCAAGCGTTGCACTTGTATTTCTGGTGGTAATCTTGCACCGAGATGGTGAATAGGGCCGTGATACCGCTGTTTCACCTATTCTCAACTCGAACAGGAAAGGTTACCCTCTTCACGCCTCTGCACACCTCAATCATGCCCGTTTCATTCCACGTGCGCCCGATCAACGCGACGCAGTCATCAGCCGAGCGACTGATGGTATTTTCATAGAGACGTCGTTCTCGATATTGGAAGCTCGAAATTCCCCGATGGTCGGAGATGGCAATGATAGAGAAGACGACAAGGAGAAGAACCCGACCTCGGAAATAAGGTTGACGCTATGAGTGAAGTGAACGATCAACGTTCCCTATCACACCCACTCACAACTTCTCGCGCAATTACGGGAAGGAGAAAATAATAGGCACCTTCATACAAAGATGAAGTGTAAAATGCAACCTCACCGCAAGCTACCCGCCGGTGTACCCCACCGGCTTACCGAACAAGGCAATCGTCCGTGACGTCGCATTCAAGCCGTCTTACTCATACTCATACAACCTCAACCTCATTTCTCTCTCCGTCACGATCCACAATTCCTGATATTATATTGGTCTGGAGGTCCCCTTATACGCCTCGGTTGAGCTCAAATCTGTACCCCACAACACCAAATTTTGAACCCCGCACCATCTCAACCCAACCCCAACGACAGCAACTGGCCATCGACGTCCTCACTCCTGAAGTTTGAGGAGACCCAACATTCTCACCATGACATCTTCTTACGCCCCAAAGATCGGGGACGCGATTTCCACCCTCGACACACCCTCTATGATTGTTGACCTCCCCGTCATGGAATCAAACATCCGCAAGCTCTTCTCACATTTCCTTCCCATAGGTGTGAACATCCGCCCGCACCTCAAAACCACCAAATCCGCCGTTCTCGCCAAGAAGCTCGTCGCCGCTGGCGCAAAGGGCGGATGCGTAGCGAAACTGAGCGAGGCTGAGGTTCTATGTGAGTTGGGGTTTACCGATCTGTTGATCACGTGCGAGGTCGTCGGTGCCATCAAAGTGAAGAGATTGGTCGAGTTGTTTGATAAGTATAGGGGCATTAGAATTGTGGTGGATAGTATTGTGGGCGCGAAGGCTATCGATGAGGCGCTGGAGAAGAGTGGGATTGAGGAAAAGATTACTACGCTGATTGATCTGGATGTCGGGCTGCATAGGACGGGTGTGCAGCCTGGGGAGCCGGCTTTGGAACTCGCAAAGTTTGTGGGCGAGAGCAAACATCTTAATCTCATCGGAGTGCAAGGGTACGAGGGGCATTTGCAGCATGTCCATGAATTTGACGAGCGAAAGAAGTTGTGTTTGGAGAGTATGGTGATTTTGACGCAGACGGCTGAAGCGTTCAGAGCTGCGGGACATAAGATCGACGTTGTTACGACGGGTGGGACGGGGACTTCGGAGTTCTGTGTTACGGTGGCGGGGATCACGGAGATCCAACCTGGGTCTTTCTTGTTCATGGATACGGACTACCGGAATGCGGTCGGGACGCACTATGAGCAGTCGCTATTCATCTTGTCGACTGTCATTTCGAACCAAGGACCGAACATTGTTACGATCGATGCGGGGCTAAAGAGTTTGACGACAGACAGCGGACTGGCAGAGTGCAAGACGTTGGGCTACACGTATGGAGTGCTTGGTGATGAGCATGGAAGTCTTGCATGGGAAGATTTGGCACTAAAGTTGGAAATTGGGAACAGGGTGGAGATGGTGCCGAGCCACATCGATCCGACCATCAACCTGCACGACTGTTACTATGCGCACAGGAACGGTGTCATCGAGGAGATTTGGAAGGTGGACACTCGCGGGAAGGTGCAGTGAGTTTATTGACAGCGAAGGAGTCTCAGTATATAGTGGTAATTTGTATCTCATACTTGGAGCAGAAGCATCGAAACAGATTATATTTTGTGTCCGCATAGGACAGCTTCACATTCGCATTGAACCTTCTCCGAATTCTCTTTTTCGTGAGAGCAAACTCAAAGCCATCTCTTGAACCACCCAACAGCCTGCTCCCTCGCCTCCTCTGCCCCCTTCCCTTCTACTTCACTTCCCGGCTTCGCCCGAACCGCAAACCCATGACTGCATCCCTCATACCTCCTAATCTGCCAATTGAACCCGTTTTCACCCTCTCCATTCCCGGCCTTCTGCCTCAACGCCGCCTCGGTCTCGTCCATTTTCTGATTCGGCAACGCCATATCATTCTCCGCATGCGCAATACAAACAGGCGTTTTGAACTTGACCACCGCATTGACAAAGTCCTCGGGTGCTTTAACCAACGACGGATGTGCACAAAAATGGGCATCTATAAGCCTCTCTTCTCCACCATCGATAGCAGAGTAAGGGCACAGATTCGTGGCTTGATACCCGCCCCAGCAAAACCCCGCAACACCCAGCTTCCCGCCCTTGCCTTCTTCGGCAATCTCTCTCTTCACCGCTCTCGCGAAGTTCAAACATCGCTCGAGACAGCCCTTGAAACTCGGCGTCGCATGCCAAAAGAACGGCAGCGCGAAACCAACCGCTCGAACCGTGCACCACACCCTCCAGATCTGGCCTCGAAGATCCCACAAGCCGACAGGCGACATCGCGGCGTCCATCAGGGGGAGGACGTCTGCTGACATAGCGCCGCCGGGAATAATGTCAGGAACGAGGACGCGGCAGCCTGTTTCGGCGGCATAGGTGTCGGCGAGGAGTTTGTTGTTAATGAGTTTTAGACCAAAAGCATCGGTGAAGAGGATGATTGTTGAGGGTTTGGTGGAGACTGTGGAGGTAGGGGGGGTGGCGACATAGGTTGGGTAACCATGGAGAGTTTGGAGAGTGCCTTGAGGCGTGCCGACGGCGGTGCCGCCTCGAAAACACTCTGGGCAAGCCATCTTTCTTCCTTCTCGCCTTTTTGGTCAGTTACGAGAGAAGGCTATGTTTTGCGCGATATCGAGCGAGGATGGAGGCAGTGGGATGGAGGGATGGTTGAAATACGTTCAACTGAATCCTAGTGGCTTTATCGATCTGATCTGGTGCGGGGTAGGCTCCGACCATTGCCGCATGAACCACGATCACTGTGCGTAGTGGCAAGTGGAGACGGAAACAGGTTTTCAATGTCGAACCTATATATATTTTGGGGGTTTTTTATGTGAAACTGTAAGAATGCTAATCGTCCACACTGCTTGTACGTGACACAGTAAAACAATAGGGGGTACTATAAAAGCCCAGTACCCAAACTTGACAATGACAAAGTAAATGGTGTAACGTGTTTTACCAGTAAGCGGATCAGACCAGTAAGTGGATCACCCCACCAAAGACGCGTCCACCACCACTACTCTCACCACCATGCCATCTCAACCACGCGCTCAAAGGCTTCAAAAAGAGGGTCATATAGGCCTTGCAATTGCCTCTTTTTAATCAAACCCTCAGCTATCAATACGCCAGCTTGCAGAAGCCTATAACGTACCGTTTTCAACCCTACGACGACGCCTCCAAGGTATACAGCCAAAGTATAAAGCTAGATTACTAAATCAAAAGCTATCACCTACAGAGGAGCAGGCTCTAGTAGAGTGGATACTAGAGCTTAACTGACGCGGATTTCCACCCTAGGTTATTGACGTACAATGAATGGCTGACGTTCTAGTCGCTACGCGCGGCGAGTAGCCTCCTCCTCCTCCTCTAGGCAAGAACTAGCTAATATACTTTATCAAGGCTCAGCTAGAGCTTTAAATGAAGTAGAATAGGAAGTGTAATACCTAGCGCGTGTTATCTAAGGATCCTGTTACAATTCAGGCCTAGTTTAAGCTCGTATAAGACACACGGCAGAGCTATAGGATCCTAGATAAAGATATATACAACTTTAATAAG